>VZSE01014912.1:1006-63590 GCA_013398275.1 Promerops cafer | reverse complement strand
ATAAATATATAAATAATATATAAATAAATGATATATAAATAAATAATACAAAAATAAATAATATAAAAATAAATAAATAACGTATAAAATCAAACACATTTTTAAAAATCCAANTAACGTATAAAATCAAACACATTTTTAAAAATCCAACCCCAAAACTACAACCCAGAACAGATTTGGCGTCCTATTTCTGCAAATACTTCACTGCTCTTCATTATGTTGTCATATTCCATATTTAAAACTGGATGGGCTGCACCAACCATTCAGGGGAGTATTTGTGATTCAAAAATTCAATCAAAGGGTGTTATTAACCTTAATCTTTCCCCGTTTTCCTGCTGAAAATCTTCAGTTATTCCCTAAAAAGAGAGAAATTGAGTTGGTGTGGCCTCATCAGTCCTTGCAGTGCCAAAACCTCGCAGGGAACACTTCAAGTTTCCATGGCAAAACCTTATGGGCCAAAATATTTATTCCATAGATCAGGATTTTTTTTTTCCCAAAGAAATCAGGTGGAAGAAAGGATATATTTATTTAGGAGATTTATTGTGTTGGGAAAAATTGTTTGATCTCCTCCCAGAGGATATAAACACACAGAACACAAACTGCACCAGGCATTAATTTTGTGGGGTCATGGCTACTTTTGGAAAACACAGAACAGAGAATTTAAAATATTGCTAAAAATTAGTATTTTTTTAATGCTCAATTTACATTTACCCCATGGAATTCATGTGCCACAAAAGAGCTGGAGCATGTCCAGGGGAGGGAACGGAGCTGAGGAAAGGGCTGGAGAACTCCTGAGGGAGCTGGGAAGGGGGTCAGCCTGGAGAAAAGGGGGCTCAGGGGGGACCTTGTGGCTCTGCACAACTCCCTGACAATTGTATGTGAAACAATTTTCATATTTGTAAATCTGCAATGTTCAGGAATGAGAAATTTTGGGAGAAAGATTTTTTCATTTCATCGTCAGAACTAAATTTATTTTTACACTGGAGAAAGGGAAGGATTCCAGGAAGGAAGGAAGGAAGGAAGGAAGGAAGGAAGGAAGGAAGGAAGGAAGGAAGGAAGATTTTTAAAGAGTGAATCAAACCATTTTCCAAGATGTACGAGAGGATGGAGTGACAGGACAGGTAATTTTGTAAAAGAAAGTTGTGGGAAGGTCATGGTGATTTCATTTTAAGCTGTGAAGAAGAATTTGAAACACAGGCATGAAAAAACTTCAATCAAAGGTTCCAAGAAAAATCCCAGTCTGGCAAAGCTGTTGATAAAGAAAACTGAACATCTGACCATGAAAAGTTTAAAGTCATCAATAAGTGTCTGCTGATAGAAGAGAAAAAGGAAAAATTTGTGTCAAAACATAGAGAATCCTCACGTTTTATGGTTATTAAATGGTTTATCAAGGTCCTGGAAAGTTGTTATAACCCAAACAGAAAGTACGGACTTGAAGTTAGTCAAACAAATCCTTTCACAAGTTATAAAAGCAAAAGAAGGAACATCTTAAATGATTTCTTTTTTGCTTTTTAAATCATTGCATGAACTCTTCATAATTCCAGGAAGGCCAGATGACATGGTCACCTCAGCAATTTAGGATCCTAAAATCAGCATAAATTTGGAAGATCTCTGATTTTCCAAAAGCCACGATCACTTCACTCCAAACTATTCATCTTCCTTGGAAAACCTGAACAGAATTTTAACAGAGATGTCACATCCAGAGTGACAACATCAGATTTAATTTATGGTACTGACTGTGGGATATATAAAAGGTGGATTCATCATCCTTGGAGAGGCTTAAAGGATGTGGAAAGGTGGAACTTAGGGATGTGATTTAATGGTGGATTTGGTACTGCTGGGTTAAGGATTGGACTCGATGCTCTCCGAGGGCTTTTCCAACCTGGATCCAGATGTAAAGGAAGCAAGTCTGCTGCTCAGATTCAGGTGGATTAATTTCCACTGGCTCAGAGGTTTTTGGAGGCAGAGAAACACCCAGCTCATTTTGGGGATTAGTGTTATTACCTGGATTTTTCAATAATCACCCCATGGCGGGATTTATGGCTTCTCTGTTCTGGTGGAGAAATGCAACAGGTCCATCCCAATGCCAGCACTTCCAGGGAGGGAAACACACTCCTGCCTTCCTGCTCCTGTTTGGGCCAGGTTTGGGAAAACCCTTGGCTAATCCTTAGCTGAAGGGAATGGGAATGAAAGCACAGACACAACATTTCCAGAAAACAGTCTGGACTTCTTTGATTTTTTTTCCTTGGCTCTCAAGAGAGATCTGAGTGTTGCTGCAAAGAGCTGATTCAACCCCTCTCTGCTGGAAAGAGCTCCTGGTGCTGCCTTTTGGAGAGGGACGAACTAAATCCCATCCCTTTATCCCCCTTCTCAATCCCAAATCTCCTAAAAAAGCTGCCCTTCTTTCCACTGGAAGATCCCATTTCTTCCTTTGCACTCCCTCTGTGCTCTAACCCCACTACCAAAGCTTAAAACAATAAAATTTTGGGAAACCCTCACATTTTCCATTTTGTCCGTGTGCCAAGCCCTGCATCCTGTGTCTGGACCAGAGATTGTTTGAGACCAAGCACTGATAAATTATGAGTATTAGGGACATTTTTGGGAAAGTAGGGGAATTTCAAAGACATGCCTTTACATGAACAGCTGCCTGGAAAATTAAGAACTCGGAACAAAACCAGCATCCGATCTGAGGAAATCCTAATCCCTGTCTCTCCTATGTTTCTGGATTTTTAGCTGTGCTGTTTTCAAGTTGTCCCTGTGTTATAAAATCCTCCCTCACTGTGGTCCTTGGAAATGCCCATTTATGGACATAATGGATGATAAAGTCTCTTCACTCCTTCAGAACATGGCTGTTCTCAATATTTTAGGGATTTAGTGCTGGTAAAACCACCAGAATGACAAATTGGGAAGAGAAAATCCTCTTGACTAACCCAAGCAAAGAAGTTGACAAGGAACATGAAGAAGATCCTTACCTGCATGAGGGCTTTCAAATAAATCATAATTAAAGCTTGGATTTGTTGATGTGGAGCCAGAATCAATGCCAAGAGCTGTGGAAAACTGAGATCTGGAAAAGTGGAGACACAGAGAGGCTCACACATGGACCAGAAGGTTCTATCAGTGACTGTGTTGACACATCCCACGAGCAGATGGAGATGTCCACTCAGGATGACAGAATCAATCAGATTTCAGAAAAGAAGGATGAACCATGGCCTTAAAAGAGGTGAATCCCACGGCTGTGGTCCATGACTGGATGTAAGAGCTCCAGAATTTCTTCTCAGCTTCTGGATTTTGGGAAAAGTGATACTTCTGCATCTTAGGTGGCTTCAACATCTCCATTTAGGCAGTGAAGTTAACCCTCAATGGAGATGTTGGAGACCCAGTGATGGTGACTCAACACTTCCTTGCAGATGGCCAAGCAGAGGTGAATTCCTCGTTTAGGAGGGACTTTTCTAGGATCCAGAATTCACACTATGCTTAGGAACAGCCAAACCCTGGGAATTTGGTCATGCACTTGGTCGCTGAGGATTTTGTTCCACTCAGGCCAAACAAACCCAAAATATGAAGAGTTTGGATTACGGCATCAAATTTGCTTGGAGCCTGTTTTTATGGAGGATCTGGAGGTGGCTTCCTGGAGTGGTCGTTATCGTAAGGAATGTTTATATGGACCGAGGGGCTCAGACCCACCAGTAACTCCATGAGGAACATGCCAGTCTTCCCTGCCGAGGGAATCTTTGGCCACTGTGCCTTGACAAGCAGGAAGAGCTCGGGCTGGGGTTGGATTTGTGTCCATGGGAACATCTTTGCAGTGGGACCTCAGCTTCCCTGGAATGCCAGCAGGGAACAGCAGTGCTTTCCAACATCTTTTTTTCTTCCCAAGCTGGTTCTTTCCATCTCTTCCACAATATTTCTCTGGGAGTTTGTTTGTTATTGATTAACTTTCTAATATATGGATTCTGGGCCTGAGTGGAGATTCAAAAAGGATCCATAAATTACCCTAGGGCTGATTTTCACTTATTCCCCCTTGCATGTGGGTGTTAAAGCAGACACAAATTGCCTCTCCCTTTTCTCAGTAATTTTTCCAACCCCACTGGCTTTTATTAAACCGATTTATTTATTTTTCCCTCCTTTCCCTCTCAGTTTAAAGTGGCTGCTCCCTTATCCCCCGCACTGGCTCACAAAACGTATATGGAAAGTGAAATCATTTATTGTTCAATTATTTGCTCTTCTGTTGGTAGATATGACGTGTTCCCTTTTGTTTGTTGGGGCTTTGTCTGCCCCAGTAATGAGGGGGAAAATAAATGACATTTTTTAGTCTTTTATTTTTTTAATTTTGACTTCATCCCTGTATTTTTTACCTTTGAAAAAAACCTTTTGTGATCTCAACAACCACGTAATGAATACGAGTGAATAACCAGTCTATCCACGAAATGTTTTCCTGGGTGTTCCCCTCTGTACCAGCCAATTTTTCCTTAGTTTCAGGAAGGCAGCCAAGATAAGGAAATATTCATCATTTCTGCACTGCATTATTTCAGTGGAAACAAAGGCTCACGCTGTGCATATTTGTGTATATTGTGCCTTGATTGTAGGCGCTGTCATCCTGAAGCCAGGATTTTAGAGTGGCTTTGGAGCCTTCATGTTCTCCAGTCATTCATGGAAAAGCCACCCGGATAAGTGAGGGAAGCTGTGGTTATAATTTTGGTGTTCCTGCAAAGCCAAATCCTTGCATTTCTGCCCCTTTTGTCCCCAGCCTCCTCTTGTTCCCCCTCTGACACCAAAGTTTGTGTGGCCACTCTTTGAACCTGTCCAATGAACTGATCCAGCTGAAAAAGAACGTGGGAAAAAAAAATTAGAATTTGTTTTTGCCTCCTGATCAGCTCCTTGGTGGAGTTCACTGTCTGTTCCCAATATTTTAGGGATTTAGTGCTGGTAAAACCACCAGAATGACAAATTTGGAAGGGCAAAGCCTCTTGACTAACCCAAAGGAAAGCTGGAGGGTAGGAAGAGCTGTGGGACTGACATGAGGGCATGAGAGAGGGAAGCAGGAGGGGAGGGATGTTTAAACTGGGATTGACACCAAACCCAAAAGGCCTTGAAAAGCTTCACCCTGACAAGGAGTTGTCTGAGGTGACCAACTGTAGGAACATGGAATTGTTTAGGTTGGGAAAGGTGTCTAAAATCAAAGACCAGCCATTAACTCAAGGCCACCACTGACCCCTGCCCACAAGTGCCACATCCACACGACTTTTTAGGGATGGGACTCCACCACTGCCCTGTGTAGCAGTGCCAGGGCTGGACCACCCTTTCTATGAAGAAATTTTTCCCAATATCCAAACTAACCATGGGCTAGGAGAGATTATGATATAGGAGATTGTTATGGAAGCAATGTTATGTGTCAGACACCCTCCCCTGGAATATCTGCCTATACTGAGAAAGAAGGGAATAAATCAGGGAGTTCTTTTTCACTCTCTGAACTAAATCTTTCTGAAGTTCTCGCTGACGACTCACTGAAGTCATCAAGACACTTTGCATTTTCCCCTGGAACCAGATATTGGGTAGTCCATCACTAAATAATGTCATTCCAGGTGGGAGAGGAATCTGAGGGGAGCAGTGGAAAAAGTTGGGCTGAAAATTAGCACCTTACAAGACAGAAAATATGTAGAAAAAAAGGAAATAATTAAAAACAAAATTAGTCGTTATAAAGAATGAGAACCAGGCTGTGATTAAAGGCAAGATGAGGAGTTCTTTCAACACTTTTTACTGCACAGAAAGTGGAAATTAAATAAATTTTGAATTATGAACAAGTAATCAATAATTACCAAGTGTTACCGCAGTTATAACATCTGTGCATGAAAAATTAATTAGCTCAATTAGTAAGGGAAGGCTCTCTGCAGGTTCCCATCTCATTCCCATGAAAAACTCCTTTTTAAATGTCCCATTTGTCCAAAGACAAACTCCAGGACTCTCCTTGCCCAGCAATTCCCAGCCTAAGCTTGATTTAGGCAGCTTTAGAAGTGTTCCCCAAAGGACTAAAGGTTGGGAGATCAGGACATTGCCAGGGAAGGTCCAGTCAGGAAGGAAGGCTGTGGTAATGCAATTAATTCAACCTTTAACGACTGGGCAGGTACACAGCAGCAACCCATGGATCCCTCCAAGGATCGGAAGCACATGTGTAAAAATTCCACATTCTGCCTCCTTCCCTCAGCGTTGGTATAGAGTTCATACATGGACTTTTGGCCAAAATAGACTTTTCCAGGCCTGAGATAGCAGAGAGGAAAAGGAGAGGCAGAGAGCAGGAAAACTCCCATGAATGTGTCATCCAAACCCAGATAAAATTTCTGTGGCAGCAAAACTATAATTATAACTATAATTAGAATTTTGGTCAGACATCTTCAGCATCCTCCAGCTACTCTTAGCCTTGGTGTGATGGACATAAGAGCCACAGGAATGTCACTGCCATACTGGGAAGGGAAACAGGAGCATTAAATTATTTATTCACAGCTGGGGAGAAAATTCCTACGGGGTCTATAAGATGGATTCTATATCAAATCCTTGTCATTTATCCTATCCCATTTTCAATAAATAAAAATGCTCAAGGTAATCACAGAATCCCAGAATGGTTTGGGTTGGAAGGGACCTTAAGGGTCCTCTTTTCCAACTTCTTCACCTTCCACTATCCCAGGCTGCTGCAAGACCCATCCAGCCTGGCCTTGGACACTTCCAGGGATCCAGGGGCAGCCACAGCTTCTCTGGGAAATCCATTCCTGGCCCTCACCACCCTCACAGGGAAGACTTCCTTCCCAATATCCCATCAAACCCTGCCCTCTGGCAGTGGGAAGCCATTCCCCCTCGTCCTGGAAGAAATGTATAGGATGGATGTAATGAAAACTGTAAAAGAGAAAATATTTTAGGGATGGATTAGGCTTTGGGTTTAGGAGTTTGGGGTTTTTCATGGATGCTGCATCCACACATGAAGAGCAGAACATTCCTCCAGTGGGATGTCTCTGCATCAATCAGCTTCTAATGTACCCTGTGGAAAGTCCTGCCTCTTACAGCCTGGAAAACAGAAGAGCAGCAATCAGAATTAAATTTCTCATGTTCTGCTTTGTCCACATGCACAGCGTCCAGATGAGACCCCAGCTCCTTGTTAAAGTTCTAACCATGGCTCTTCCTTGGTCTCAAATCCATCCATTATTCCTCCATTTTGTTACAGTATGGAAAGGTTATTAAATTCCTTTTCAATGGTTCAAGGAGATTGGAAAAAATCCTAATGGGAGGTGGTTCCCTCAGAGTAGGGAAGGCTGGTGGTGATGTAACATGGAATCTGTAGAGGAGGGAAGGGTAATGATGCCAGAAGTAAGGAAAAAGGAGAAAATGTTCTTCTTTAGTGAAAGAAGAACATTTTTTCAGTGGAAGTTTGGGAAGAAGCACACCTAGGTCAGGATGTGCAGGGGATGCTGTAAAAGTGTTACTGGTTATCCTGGTTTGTGCCATGGTTGGATGCTGGGGTGGATCAAGCAGGGATGTTTCTGGTGTCTGAACTTCAGGCAGAAGTTACTGTAAAACAAGAGATTTCAGTTTGCCAGAACTTGTTCATGTTTGGAGAAGGATTTTTAATGGGTTTTTAAATTTTGAATTTATTTTTCCTCATATGACAGTTTACAGATTTAGCTTCGCCCATAGGGTGACATTGATCATTCCCAACTGGGGGAATCTCCAAATTTCCATTGGCTGAGAAGTTCCCTTGATGCATAACTGATCTGCTTCTATGATTTTTTCCTGGGTGCCTTGATTTTTCCTCTTGGCACTCAGGAGAACATTGGCCCTCCCCACACCATTTCTCTGCCCTGGCAAGGACCATGACATCAGACCTCAAAGCCAGGGGTGTGGCCTAATTTATTCAATTCTTCCCTCTTTCCTCTGCTTGTTCCTGAGCATTAATTGTGTGGGGACTGGGGCAGGAGCAGTGTGTGCTCCAGAGGCTGCCAAATCCAACGGATCCAGCCAAGTGAAAAATAAAAAGGTCAGGTTCAAAAGTCTAAGCGAGAGAGCCGCAGGTTTTCCGATGGCTTTGACATCTCAAAGGGTCTGATGGATGTTTCCTCTGTTTGTTCTGTGACCACGCAAAAGTACTATAGAAATTCAGGCAAATCCCATGATCTCCTCCCCTTGGCTGATCCGGAGCGAACGTAGCTGGGATAATTTATCCTGGTTTATTATTCCTTGGGCCACATCAAAAGCTCGTCCTTCCCTCTGACGAGCACCCTTGACGCTGTTTCGAGACGTGAAATACACACAATTCATAAACAACTTTCTTCCATCATCCCTGCAATATACTGTGGGAAAAATAAATTATAAGGAACTTCGATTCTCCACCCAAAATTCCACCAGGGAGCCCTGAAAACAATTTGCCTCTTGCTTCTTAATTTGAAGCCTAACAGAAAATCTGTCCTCTGGATTCGCAGTGAGTCAGAGCTCACTGCAGATAAAAGCGGGTGTGGTGGTGGAAGGAGGGAGGGCAGGAAACAGATGTGTCTGTGGGGTTTCTGTCTGGGCAACTGGGTGAGCTCAGGGGCCCTTGAGGAAGGTCTGGGATAGTTCTTTAATTGGTGTAAATTAAGGTTGAATTCACTCTGATTTACTCAGCAGAGTGTCAACCCCTTTTCTGTTTGTACGGATCAGTCGGATTCCGAATCTCGACGTCTCCAAAGGGCCAAATCCATCTCCATTTGGGCTGCCCCTCTCCAAGTGAAAGCTCACTTTAAATCACTGCACTTATCTCCTTGATTTAATTAATTAATTAAATTAATTTTGCTATGTGAAAGAAGAGGTATTTAAGGCAAGAGACTAAAAAAACCCCCACCTGGGAGTTCAGCAGCAGCCGGGTCCTTTGTTATACTCAAAGCAGCAAAAAAAAATTGTCAAAATAAAGAGGCACTTTCTTTCCATAAGGCATCAGCACCGGAAAGCGATGGGATAATTGGTTTCCTTTAGGAAGGAGAATATAGAGACTCTCAGTTCTGCTTCCCCAAATCTCCAGCTCCCCTTTGGAAAAGGTTTCCGTGCATGTTTGGTGATTATCCCATCAGCGGGGAGGACACTGGGAAGCACCTGATGAAGAAACACGGGAAGATCCAAACTAAACAGAAGTGGGAGCAGAGGAGCCAGCTCTGCAGAACACTGGATAACTGCAGCCTTTAATTTTTAAAGGAAAGTTTTCCACTTCTTCAGTGAAAGGTCACATCTGGCAAACATTGCGAGAGTGTTAACAATTAGAAAAATGAAATATCTTTGCCTTCAATTTTAGTTGACAAAATAAATATGAGAATTCCATTGATCCTTTTAACAGACCATTGTATTATTCTTTGGGATATAGTGAATTTCCAGCGTATTTCCAATCTGATCCAATTAAAGGGAACGAAACTTGAATGGCAAATCACGAGGCCTTTCCCGCTTCGGTTCCAAAAAACCTCTCATAAATACCTCAAGGAATTGCTTTTATCCTCCGGTGACTCAACAGGATCCCCATAAAAATCAAGGGCCACGTTTTAGATGGGATGTTTTACATGGATGGACACCAGTGCTGGGACCTGCAACAGGGAATTTTTGTATGGATTTTATTCCCCTTCCTGGGCTGTATTATCCTGTAAACGCCCTGGATGTGGGGCAGGATGAGATGGGAATTACTTCCTACACCCTGGAACCGGGGTGTTGTCTTGGCCATCATCGTAGGTGGTCCAAAAAGTCCCTTTTTGATGTTGACTCAGGAGAAATAAGATCCAATTTCCTTGGTTGCTCTTGTTCACGCTCCATCATTTCGGCAGAATTTTTCCAGAGCATCCCAAGTCTTCCCCGAGCTTAAGGAATTGCTCTGATGCTTTGCTAAAAGGAGTTGTGAGGGTGGTTTCTATCACTGTGCGCCCTGGAGGAGGAAGAAGATTCCACCAAAACCTACATGTAGTCATTCTTCACCCTCTTCCATCCCAGATTTCCCGGTCTCCCGAGCTGGGTGTCTCCGTTCCATTGTGGCAACAGAGATGTGGCAGCGCAGGACCAATTCCAGAGCATCCGAGGAAGGTTTGGGTTGGAAGGGAATTTAAGGATCATCTTGTTCCACAAGGAACAGGGACACCTTCCCTGCTGCTCCAAGCCCCAGTGTCCAGCCTGGCCTTGGACACTTCCATGGATCCAGGGGCAGCCACAGCTGCTCTGGGAATTCCATCCCAGCCCCTCCCCACCCTCCCAGACAGGAATTCCTTCCCAAGATCCCATTTTGGGATCTAAACCTTCCCTCTTTTAGTTTAAAACCATTCCCTCTCATCCTGTCACTCCCTCCCTTGTCCGCAGCCTCTCTACATTTTCCCTGTTGGCTCCTTCAGGTCCTGGAATATCACAATTAGGTCACCCCAAAGTTTATTTTTTTTCACCAGGCTGGAAAAATTTTCCTGTCAGAATGTAGAGTTTTAGTCCCATCTAAAAAAAGTCTGTTTCTGTTTTATGAGCAGGACTGATTTCTGATGGGAAAAAAGTCCATATTTGATTGAATATTCTCCATTCTGGAATTCTTTCCAGAATCTCTTTAAAATACACTGGTTTTCCATCAGCTTTCTTGCTTGTAGCTCTGTTTATTATTTTTATTATTTTTATTCTCTTATTATTCCTAATAAGGAATTAGGATATCAAGAATCAGATTTGGGCCATATAAGTTTTACAGAACTCATAGAAAATGAACATATTTTTAGGAGACATTAAAATTTTTCCCCGAACATGTCACACAGAGTTTCTTTTTATTCTCACAGGTTTTTCATCGATAAATAAACACTGAAGCACTGAGGAAACTTTGGAATCTTCAAAATATCTTTTGGGAAATAATTATCTTGATTTCACTCAACGAGAGCCAATGTTGTTTATTTTTATGGATTTTTTTTCTTTATTTGGCATTGGTTTACTTATGTAGAAATATCCAGAAATACATGAAATAAAATTAACTGAAAGAACATTTTTGTTTTGATTTGTAATGGGGAAAGAGTTGTATGTTGAAAAAAATAAATAAATGGATAAATAAATAAAGCTGCAACACACTTTACTCTTTGAAACATTCCCTGAACTTTTTGTGGAGTAACAGCAAGAGGAATAAAAGGAAAATGAGTTTTAAAAAGTCATTTCAATCACTACATGAAAGTTCAGCTTCTTGTAGTATCCGCCCAGCTAAACCCGCCCGTGGTCTGCAGGTACAGCATCAATCCCACAGTTCTTCCTCCCCTCCAACCTTTCATTTCCATCTGGAATTTCTCCCAGAACATTTTAACTCTTTTCCTTGATCCTGGAGCAACGCTTTGATTGCTTGCAGCTGACTGAAGCTGAAGACAAGACATGGAAAAGCATCAGAGGGAACTGAACTTGAAGAGCAAAACCTGGAATGCTGTAACACATCAGCATTATCCCTGAGGGTCTGGGGGCATTTCCATGCCTGAAGGAGCAGTAGGATGAACTCTGTGTCCTGGAGAAAATCCATGGGCCTCCAATCTGGATGGCATTCCAGAGCTCTGCCCACAGAAATTCTGGATGTGGCATCCCTGGAAGTGTCCAAGGCCAGGGTGGAGGGGGCTTGGAGCAACCTGGGACAGTGGAAGGTGTCCCTGCCCATGGCAGGGGGAGGAACTGGATGATCCTTAAGGTCCCTTCTAACCCAAACCATTCTGGAATTCTGGGATCCGTACAAGCTAAGAAACCTTTTTTTGTCCCAAAAAAAAAAGGAAATGGACAGGTCCATTTCACCCTCAGTCAAGTAAGAACAAAAGTCTAATTCCTGAGTTTGGGATGATCTCCATTCCCACACCCAGTCCCAATCATATCCCAGACTCTCCACACCCAATCCATCGGTACCTTCAGAGCAGCCAAACCTCAGCCTTGCCCGGCCTCCTGTGCATCCCATCATCCTCTCCTCCTCTGCCAACCTTTCCTTGGCACTCCCATCCCACCAAAATCCTGTTTCATTCCTGAAATCCCAGTTGCCCAATTTCCAGCCCACCAGTGCCTGCCAAGTTTGGGCCCTTCTTTCTCCTACAAGAAGCAGCCACGTTTCCATGGAGTCTCCCCATTTTCAGAGATCATTCCCAAGGTGTCTCACTAGAGAACAAATATTCCCAATATTTTATTGGGAAGAGCTAAAACCTCCAGTTGTCTGATTTATTTTCCTGTTACAATTTCCTGACAGAATTCCCATTCCTTTGCTTATTCCATCAACAGAGAATCAGAGAATCCTAAAATGGTTTGGATTGGGAGAGATTTTAAGGATCATCTCATTCCAACCCCCTGCCATGGACAGGGACTTCCACAGGAGGAAGTTATATTATGTTGGAATAAAGGATTTTTAAGCAACAAATCAATTTTAATTAGAGTTAATTCCTTCATTATATCAATTATAAACAGACTTAATTCAATGAGGAAATTCAGCATATTCCTATTTAGAATAAATGGGGGAAAAAGAACATTATGTTTTTCCATCTGATGAGAATGAGACATGAAAATATTTCCTTCTCTGAAGGCATCTCAAAAATCCCAAAATATCTTTAATGAACAGAAAATCCTTATTTGGTTCGAGACAAAGGTGATGTTGCTCTAATTCTAAAGGATTTTTTTTAACTGAAAATATATTTTTAAAACTTATTTTTGGAGCTGGAAATAGAAAACCTTCCGTTAACAACGCTGGAATGAGACATTTATAAAATTAAACTCTTCTATTTATTGAAACAAAAGTCACTGGGATTTAATTACATTATTTTAATTGTATAAAAACTTTGGCCTGGTAATTATATTTCCATATTTTCCAGGCGGGAAGCTGAGATTTCCTACAGAAAGTCTAAGGAGTAGAATTGTCTTAACTCTGTGTCTGAAGAGCACCCGGCACACTCAGAAACTGCTTTATTACCCACGGTTCGGGGCAATAATATCCAAGGAAAAAACATGGTTATAGGATTTGACTTCACATTTATCCACAAATAAAAACGTTGAGTGGAAAATAAGTGGGGAAATCTCCCTCATCCTTGGCTTTGGGAATGTTCTGTTGGGTCAATGTTGGACGTTGGACTGATCATAAGGATCTTGAGATAAGCTGGGATCAGGATCCAGGTTTGCCCCAGAGCTTCAGGGATATAAAACCAAGTTTCATCTGGACAACGTGGCTTTTTTTGGGAAACGGATTAGGAATCATACTTGGAATTCCTCTGCCACATTTTTTTTCCTTTGCTCCGGCTCTTTACGAGCTCCTTCCATCCCTGTGAGAGCACCAAACTTTGCTACTGAATCCATGGAAACATCTGGAGCACACCCGAACGCTGGGAATGGTGAAGTTATGCAGAACGACAAGAGGAGGAATTTGTTTGGTCTTTCAGATTGGCATTTAAAATAAAATAAAATCCTTGGAAATCCAAAGAGGTGATGGGGACATGATAGGATCATGGAATCATGGAATGGGCTGAGCTGGGAGGGACCTCTTAAGGATCATCCCATTCCACCCCTGCCATGGCAGGGACACCTTCCACTGTCCCAGGCTGCTCCAAGCCCCGTCCAGCCTGGCCTTGGGCACTGCCAGGGATCCAGGGGCAGCCACACCTGCTCTGGGCACCCTGTGCCAAGGCCTCACCACCCTCCCAGCCAGGAATTCCTCCCCAATATCCCATCTAAACCTCCTCTCTGTCAGTGGGAAGATGCTCCAGTTCAGTCCCGTTCTGGGAAACAAGGATTTGGGAACAGTCAGTGTCCATCTGTCAGTCTGGAGAACTGTGTTTGTAGGAATGCTCAGGAGAAGGAATCAGTGAAGAGAACAGATAAAAAAACCTTCCCTTCAAAACAAAGAATTTAATCCGATTCCTGGTCATTGGTTGTCCAACACAGCCTAAAGAATTCAAACCCAAAGAAAACCTGCAAGGAAATAAGATGGAAAACAAGGCAGGTCTTTTTTCCTTTTTTTTTTTTTTTTTTTGTGTTATCTACTCAGACTTCCATGAAATCCAAACACTGACTTGCTGATACAGAACCAGGGGAAGCCTCAGGACCTGCTCTGGAGACAATTGTCCAGCAAATTTTCCAGAACAAATTGAAAGATGGGGCTCTGCAATGGATTTCAGCAACACTCTGGCTTAGTGGGCGCGGTGACACTTGGTCAAAGGCTGGACTTGACCTTGGAGGTCTTTTCCCACCTTAATTATTCTATAATTATCTCATCAGAGAATGATCAAATTGTCAATTATCAAAAGTCCAAGAGCAAGACTTGGTCGGATATTTTGAGGAACTGATGTCTTGACAGATTTTGTCAGGATAAACTCAGCTTTATCAGTACTCTGAAGTTTAAATCTTTCATATCAAGTGTGTCGAACTCCCTGGATGCCTCTACAGGCTCTGAAATCCTAAATCCTCCCCAGAGATCTGAGTTCCCATTTGGACAACCTCTGCCTCCAATTAATGGGAAGAAAATAATTTTCCTTCCTTCACTGTCCCTACTAACATTAAAAAACTGTTTGCATCTCTTGGTAAAATTTTATATAACATTTTAAAGGTCACAGTTTGTCGGTGGACGCCTTTTGTATAAAATATGACTTTGTGTTGGCAGCTCTATCCTGAAAAACGTTACAGTTTTCCTGTAACTCCACTAAGGAGCAGGAAGGACATTAGGGCTGGATCCTGCTTTGGATTTAAAACTAATAATCCCCATCCCACTTTTTGTAAAACTTGTGACTCGTTTCACTCAGCTGATTGACAAATTCACCTTTTTAAGTGCTCTACAATTTCGTTTTCTTCCAGGACACAAACCCTGATGATTTATTTTCGACTCAAAAAATGGGAGGTCAAGACTTTCCCATCGTAAGGAGAATTTTGCTGTTCAAACACAGCAATTGAAGAACCCTGATTATTCCAGAGCCAAATAATTCTGTTTTCCTTGAGTTTTTAAACTTCTTGTTCCTGAATGCATCCAGGTCTGGTGATGGGTTTTGAAGCATTTTCCATGGAGCTTTACTGGGAAGAGTTTGAGATTAAAAAGGAGGAATAATAAAAGATATTTGTCCATGAATATAGGAGGTGATGAACCAGAGTGAAATCCCAACAGGAACACCATGTCTTGGCAAAAAAGTGTGTCAGATGAGCATCTGGAAAGGTTCTGTTAAAGGGACAAAGTCAAATCTGAGCCATCCTAAATATTCAATAAAAAACATCAGTTGCATTCAAATAATTTATTGATAACATTTCAAATTGTCAATTATTAGAAGTGGTTCTGTTAACAGGGAGAGGGATCTGTAAAATCCAGGACTTCTGTAAGCAAATTCAATTTTAGGAGGTGCAGTAAACCCAACATAATCAGAAATTAACAAACAGAATTATGGTCTTCTAGAAACCTGAGAATTTCCTTAGATTTCCCTCCAATTTCCAAGTCCAAGCCACCATTCCTCACCACACAACCCCAATATTATGGAACTCTTGGAAGAGATTATCTACCCCAAACCCCTGCTTAGAGCAGGTTGCTCAAGGCCGTGTCCAGTTGGGTTTTGATATCTCCAGGAATGGAGACTCCACAACCTCTCTGGATAGTCTGGCCCAGTGTCCAAACACCTTCCCAGAAAAAAATATAAATAAATTCCATGTTCAGATGGAATTTTGAATTTATGCCTCTTGTCCTCTCACTGTTCACAACGGAATAAAATTCGACTCCAGATCCTTTATTCCTTCTTTATAATTAAGTTTTCCCACTGATAAGAACCTCCTGACTTTTCACTTCTCCAGGCTGAATTCCCAGTTTTCCCAGCTTCTTTTCATATGACAGATGCTCCCTGAATCACTTTTGTGGCCCTTTGCTGGGCTTGCTCCAGCTTGTCCACGTTTTTCCTGGGCTGGGGAGCTCCAGATGTGTCCTCCCCGCTGCCATTATCAATTTTAGGGAACTAAATTGGAATCAATGGACAAAATACTGGCTCAGGGCGCATCACTTTTCAAAGAGAGCTGCGAAATCTATCCAAAGAAACACAGGAAAACGGGATGAGGAAGATGGAATAAGGCCACCCACACCAAACTCCATCTCTGGGAAACAAACCACTCTGCCATACAACTTCCCGTGATTTTTCCAAACCTCTCCAATGAAGGAATTCCCACAGCCTTCCCAGGCAGCCACAGCACTCCGCTGTCCCTACTGTTCCCATGGTTTTATTGGAATCTTCCCTCTTGGAAGCTGGCACTGCCTGCCAGTTCTGTTCCATCCCAGGAAAAGCTTAGTGAGATTTTCAGGAAGAATTCGGGCCCTAAAGCAAGGAATTTGTGGTGGATCTCGTGCTACACCCGCTGTAAGAACATTTCTGTGGGGTCAACAATAGATTTGGGAATTCCTAAATGGAACAGGCACCTGCTTGCCTCACCTTGGAATTTAATAATCTTCCCATACACAAAATCACAACTTTAACTGGCAAAACAGGTGGAGTTTTCCAGAAAGGATTGCCAGGTAATTCAATTTATTTTCCTGTGCGGTAGCAAAGAGGATTTTAGAGAGGGAGTCTTCCTCTAAGCTTCCTAAATGGAATTGTTTGGACTGGAAGGGACCTCTTAAGGATCATCCAATGCCACCCCTGCCATGGGCAGGGACATCTTCCACTATCCCACGGTGCTCCAAGCCCCATCCAACCTGGCCTTGGACACTTCCAGTGATCCAGGGGCAGCCACAGCTTCTCTGAGAATTCTATCCCAGCCCCTCCCCACCCTCCCAGACAGGAATTCCCAATTCCCAATATCCCATCCATCCCTGCCCTCCGGCAGTGGAAGCCATTCCCTGGGTCCTGTCCCTCCAGGCCTTGTCCCAAAGTCTCTTTCCAATGCTCTTGGAGCTCCCCTTATGAATATAGAGAAGTTTCATTATCTCCTCTCTTGGAAATCTCGATGTGAATGTTAAAAGATGATTAATCCTCATTTGGTGATCCTGTTGAGGAGACACATCAGACTGGAATAATAATAATAATAGTAATAATAATAATAATAATAATAATAATAATAATAACAATAACAACAACAACAACAATAATAATAATAATAATAAATAATAACAACAACAACAACAACAACAACATCTGTGTGATTTAGGGTGCCAATCAGCCATCTTGAGCTTGGTTTCTCCTGCCATTTGAAATTTCCTGAAGACATTTTGGATGAGCAGATACAATCCAGAAGCACCTTCAGGCAGCCCAGGTGGGACAGAGAAAGGCTTGGGAGGACATCCTGATGGCAATCCAATATCCACGTTCAAACATTGGATCACATACAGTGCCCACACATTCCCAATTATCACCAGCTAATGGGAACAATTTCTAGTCAAACAATCTGTCAAACCACATCCCACGTATCTATTCGTGGAAATTTGGGATTTTTTCCATAGACAGGAGAGACCATGTCAGTATTTTATGATGCAGAACTGCAAATGCACAGATTCCCATGTCATGTTCCTGCTTGTTCAGTGTCTTGGGAGACACAGGACCAGGAATTTCAGGGATCTGTCAGTGCTGGTGTCTCCTGGATTTAAAAAAAATCCTAATTCTGGGAGGGGATCGTATAAAACAGGCAGAAAACCCAACAGCAACATCCATCTCTCCTCAACTGTACCTCCACATGGAAAAGTTGTGTTTAATTGGATTCAGGAGGACTGGCTGGAGGAAGTTCAGATGGGATTCATCCCAGTTAATTATACTCTCCCCGCCTTTTTGGGAAGCTTAAAAGGTCAGTTAAATATCAAAGCAGATTGTTCTAGGGCTGTTCCCTCTGTCATTTCCAGGTTTAATTCCTCCATTTGAACAGGATTCAGGATCTCTGTACAAATCCACAGGACAGTGAGACAACAAGAGAATTCCAAAATGAATATAATGTGTCCAAAAAATGTACACAGTGTGTAGATAATTTTTAAAAGGGCTACCTAGGAAAATAAGAGAGGTTTTATCCCCATTTTTTAGGTGAGAGAGAGGGGTAAGAAGCTGATTTTATGATTTTCCAGAGCTGTAGGAGACTCCATATTCCAGAGAGAAGATCCATCAAAACCTCTCGAGGCTTTGGAAGACGTGGCAGCTTCATTTTCCTGCTCCACGTGGTCGAGTTCCACTTTTTTTTTTTAATGGAAAATAAATGTTTCCAACACGCAGCTGATTTCAACTGCTCTGAGGGTTTCAGCCTGAGCAGATCCTGCTGTAAAAAAGAGGCTCCCGGGAGGGTTGTGGGTTTAATCATCATTACTTTCCCTGCCTCGCTCATCTTTCCTCACCACCCCTAATCTGTGCTGCTGCATCTGCAGATAAGAGTCAGCAGAATCACTGGGATTGAAGGATCATCCGAGGGAGGAATTCTTTCCTTTGAAAGCCTGGGAAGTGGTCCCCTGGGTGTGTCATTAAGCCGGAGGCAAAAGCAGATGCAAGCTCAGATTATCTGTTGGTGACAGCCTAAATAAAACACAGTAATTGGCAGGGCAGGGGGGGACAGGAGCGACTGCTGTGCTGTTGGGTCTGAATGAGGAATGGCTGGGGAAAAACAGGGATTTTCCTGTGAAAAAAAAATCTTGGAGTTTCACTTCTGTGCATAGGGAATGAGCGTGACATCCTCCATTCCTCCTGCAAACAAGGATGGTGGCAGTACAAAGAGAAAATATTGGGTTTGTGTTCACTTTCTGCCTAAATATTTTCCTCTCTGCTGGACTGGAACTTTATTTCAGTGCCTGGCACGTGGGAAGAAGTGTTATCTCCAGAGTTTTTCCAGCAATGAATATTTCTCTGAAGCCTCCCTTCCAGTCCCTGACAATTTTAATCCTGCTTGGGATGGAATCACAGAATGGTTTGGTGGGGAAAGGACCTTAAAGATGATCTGGTTTCAACTCCCCTGCCATGGAAAGGGACATCTCCCACCATCCCAGGCTGCTCCAAGCCCCATCCAGCCTGGCCTTGGACACTTCCAGGGATCCAGGGGCAGCCACAGCTGCTCTGGGAATTCCATCCCAGCCCCTCCCCACCCTCCCAGCCAGGAATTCCCAATTCCCAATATCCCATCCATCCCTGCTCTCCTTCACCTTAAGGCCATTCCCACTGTCCTATCACTCCAGACCCTTATCCAAATTCTCTTTCCATCCTTCTAAGAAGCCAAATTTTTTATGGGAAGCGGGAGGATCGCTGTCTCTGTGTCTCAGCACTCAGTCACCAGGACAAAAGCTGGAGAGTAAAACCAATCAATAAACCCAGCAAAATTCCTAAAAATATTTGTCCCCTGCTAACTGGAATCTGAGGAAGCATCCATGCCAGAATATCCTTGCCCTCTCCATGGGGCTAACCCAGGCAGTTGGAGTTGCTGGTTTGTTTAGTTGGGAATTTTGCAGGATGTCCGATTTCTAGGAATGGGCATTGTGGATAAGGCTTGTTTGTTTTGGCTCTGTTTCCATGGGGATAAACAGAAGTGGAGTGATTAATTTCCATTCTGTTGCCATGGTTATTAATAATAATGAGGTGATTATTACTGCACTGTAAACCTGACAGCAATTCCAACACTGCCATAAAAAATGAGAGAGGGAGAGAGAGGGGAAAAAAAGCAACAATGAAAGAGCTGGAGCTGATCCTGAGCCCAGGAAAATCAGCACTCACACGTTGCCTTCGATGAGAGGCAATGAAATAAAAGATGTGTTCTTGGAGAGCCTGGACTTGCAGACAGAGCAATATTAATAAAACAAGTGATAGATGAGAAGCCCTCACTGACTTCAGCAGATTTGCACCCACTGAGATTTGATGAGGCCGGAGATCTGCCAGCACCAAAGTCCCACCTGGTTCACACATCCAATGGAAAATCAGGATGTGCTCAGTATTCCCTGGATCGGGCTCTATCTTATTATTTTCACGATAAAAAGTGGTGGTGCTGTGTGGGGGTGATGAGTAGAGGCGAGTAAAAATATAATTCAAAAAACGAGCAGCAGCTCTTCCCCCTGGGTGAGTAATAAGCAACTCCCACATTCCTGGTACCTGCTCAGCTGGCTCTGCCTCCCTGCTCCAAGTGATTTGTATTCCTCCTGGAGACATTGCCATGGTGTTGGAACAACAAGTAACGCTCCGTTCATCAGATTGTCCCCGCGGGTGAGATCACATTCTGCGAGGATTCTGCACTCAGAGCCGGGATGGTTTGCAGACTTCCGTCCTTCCCGGTCTCGGGGTAGGTGTGGAAAGCTCGGGATTGGCAAATCCCAGCCACTGGGCAGAGTTGTTGTTGTTATTTTATGGCTGACTGGGACTCGGCATCAGCCTTTTCACACAAGCCTTGGAACGACAGAAACAGGATGAGAAAGTGACTGCTCACATTCTTCTCCCCAGAGCCACAGCCTGGGCTGTGAGGCTGTGGGTTTTCCATGTTTCCTTTCCCAAACCAGGGGAAATTATTTTGTGTGTTTGGTTCTTCCTTCCCCTGGGTCCCATTGTGGTTTGGGAGTGCAGGACCAACCTTCCCATCCTATCATTTGCCATCCTTTATCAGGATGCCACCTTTGGCAAAATAAAATCCACAGCCCAGCTGCTTCCCAGATTTCCTTGTCTGCTGAGGTGGCTTCAGGGGGAACAGGACTGGCTGTCGAACGCTGCCACAGAGCCAAGGTACAAAATAAAAACCCTTGGCTGTGGAGAGATTTCAAAGCAAAATGGGGCTGTCAAGAGTTTTCTCCCTCAAACAGGAATCCCTGTTCTCAGAGAACCCCAGAATGGGTTGGGTTGGAAGGGACTGATAGGGAATATGTGTGTTGATGTCTTCACAATTCCAGGGGTCAGATTTTCCACAGGGAAAGGAAGAGGGCAATGTGCAGCCGGGAATTTGGAATAAAAGGAAAATCCCACAGGGAAAACCTGGTGCCCATAAAGGAGACAGAGGAGTCCTGCAACTTTATTGGGATAAAGGGAGAGAGGCCCTGGGGCACATCCCTGCGGGGTTTTCTCTCTCGAGGTTTTGGAGGCGGGCAGATAAAAGGTAAAACAGATTTAAAAGGTGTTTATAGTAATACCTAGAGTGGGATCATCACTTGTCAAGATGGACCTGAAGCTTGAAAAGTGTGGAAAATAAATTCCAGAATCATAAAAGAGCTTTGGTTGGAAGGGACCTGACAAATCACCTCATGTGGAGCAGCAGGGCAACCCCCCGCTGGACCAAATAGCTCAGGGACAGCAAAAGAAATTAGTTTTTAAATCATAAACAACCACACTGAGATTAAATCTTCAGGAACATGAAATAAAACGCAGGAATATTTCCAAAAGCTGTGTGATTCCTGCCTGCTCCAAGTGCAAAGCACCTCTCATGACACCCCCACGCACACATTACACCACACTTACACGCTCTTGTAACAACAACCCCCTTTGGCTGGGAGCACATGGAAACGGGAGAAACTCCCAGCGTGTTTCGTCTGAACGAGAAGAAAACGGAAAAAAAATAAAATAAAATAAAAATCCCAGCTCCAAGTTCCGGAGCAATTCCGAGCGATGCAGCACAATCCTCCCTGCGGCTGGGATGGCGGAGGGAAGGGGATGGGGAGAGAAAGAAAAGGAGGAGGGGGCAAGACAAGTTCGTGGTTGGGTGGGAGCTCCCACCCATTTCCTTTCCTTGCCCTTCCCAGGCATGTCAGAGCTGGCAGCCAAGACAAATCCAAGTCTCCCGGGCCCGCGGACAGACAGACAGACAGACAGACAGCAGCGCTCACCGAGAGCGGTGGCGGGGAGGGGACGAGGGGGAAAACATGGCCAAGGGGGCAGTGCCCTCTGCTGCCAAAGCACCGGTGTGGATGTGGAGGATTTCCAGGAGAAAAGTGAGGGATGGGGCCTCTGGGAATTAGTGAACAAACAGCCAGAGCGGGGAAGCTGAGCGCGGGTCGTGTGAGGGCAGCAGGGGTCACCTGAGGGCTCAGATCCCCAGAGGTGAAGAGGATCCGATGGTGTCTGATTCCCTCGCTGCTCTCTTCCCATGAACTTCCCTGAGCTGGGATCCTTGTCCATCCTTGGAGCTGGGATCTCCTTGCTGGGGAGTTCCCAGAGCTGTGCTTTGATGCCAAAGGTGGTGGCACCTCCAAAGCTATGCCTCTGGATGGGATCCCTCACCTCCGTGGGACCAGAGCTGGACCTGGGCATGGACCACAGCAGCTCCACAGGGAAACAGAGGGCAAGTGAGAGGGTGTGAGGAAGCTGCACCTACTAAACACCTCCCAGAAAACACCTCCAGGAGAAGATATATGAAGATATCTCCAGGAGAAGATATATGAAGATATCTCCAGGAGAAGAGCGGCTGCTGCTAAGGAAAACTGTCAAAACTCCTGCGGTGGGGCTGGAGCTGCTGCTGGAGGAACCCAGCGAGGGCCAAACAGCACCAGCAGAGAGGAGCAGGTCCCTGTCCCCACTTGGGGCCACCAGACCAAAATCAGGGACGCTGCCACCTATTTTAGCCCTCTGAGCGCTCATCATCCATGAAAACAGAGCCTGAATCCACCTGCCAGAGGGAAATGATGTCTGGAGGCAACCATGAGATGTCCCCTTCTCCTATTCCAAGTGTCCCCTGTGGGGCTCTCTCAGTGTCACCGCTCTGCGTTCCCTCTCTCTCTCTCATTCCACACCTTCTCTTCACATCAGGGGTGTTGGAATATTCCCAGGAGCTTTCTCCCTAATATATGTCCATGATCTAAAATAATCAGGGTATTAACATAAATAATTTGCATATAAAAATAAGAGTTTATCTGTATATGAGCAGCGTCTCGTTAATAATATTGTTTATTTGGTCTTCAGTACTTAGATTCACTTGTTCAAGACTTTTTTCTTGACATCTGAGGAATCCAAAATTTCCTCCAGCAGGTTTTTGGCACACACCTCCTCCTTTGAGATTTGGAGTTATTACGAGAGAGTTTTAGATAAGTCATAAAGGGAAATTGAGAAAAAGAAAATAAAAAACAACAACAACAACAAAACCCCTACAAAAACAACCAAACAAAAAAAATCTTGAAATCTGGAAATCAGGAGTTGATGATCTGGCTGACACAGGTTGGAATCTCCAGTCTGATCATCGCGTCATTATGAGCAGGAAAGCCTGAAAACTACAAAGATTTTTTAATGGAAAGCCGGAAAATCTATGGAATTTTTTTATGGAATAAATTTACAGGTATAATTAGGTAACCCTAATTTCATATCCTTTTTAGAATTATCTCCATCACAAACCCCTTGCAGCTGTAGCTCTTAGTTTTCCACTCTTTTACCTTTCCCATCTTCCTCCTGTCCCTCTTCTTCTTCTCTTGATCCCACCCAGTCCCGAAACAAAAAGACTTTGTGTCTTGCTCTCACCTGTCCAGGTGGGATAAAAGGAACCCAAGGATTGCCGTTCTTCCTCCTCATTTTCTTCTCCTCCATGCCACGTTTTCCATGAAATCAGAACTGGTGTCCCGCACCCAGAAGGTGCAAAACAGAAGAAAAGGAACAGTTGGATGCCGTGGGAATTGGGGGTTGCAGCACAGGGTAAGAACCAGGACTCCCATTTCCAAGGCAAAGCTGGAATTTCAGGGAACACCTGCTTTGTTCTGACGTGGAGCGTGAGCAAAGCCAAGGAATTCCAGATTTTCAGCCTCTTCATCAAAATCAACACGAAGGAAACTGAATCAGGAACTTTGGGAATTACAGGAACTGCAGCCAGAGTTTGTGTTCACACCTACACCTGCAGTTCATGAGCCCTGTGGGACGGGTTTCGTGCAGATTGGAAAACCAGGAATGATAGAAAGCCCTAATCAGTAGTTCACACTTCTTCCTTACTCATGGATATCATCACATCCATGCTGGATGAGGGGCCAGAAAATGGGATTCTCCACCTCTGGTGTGCCTTGCTTGGCATCTCCACTGCAGGCCGGGTGGGGAGGAAAGGATTCCAAGATTTAATGGAAAGCTCATGGAAGACTCAGAGGTGACCTCCTCACCCTCTGCAGCTCCCTGAAAGGTGGCTGTGCTCAGGGGGGTTGGTCTCTGTCTCCAGGCAGCACTGACAGAACCAGAGGACACAGCCTTGAGCTGCACCAAGGGAAATCCAGGCTGGGTGTTGGGAAAGAGTTTTGTACAGGAAGGGAGATAAAGCCCTGGGATGCTCTGCCCCGGGAGGTGCTGCAGTCACCATCCCTGGGTGTGGTTAACACAGACTGGATGTGGCACTCGGGGCCGTGGTTTGGTTGGGGTGTTGGGGTTGGGTTGGACTCGATGATCTTGGAGGTCTCTTCCAACCCAGTGATTCTGGGATTCTGGGATTCTGGGATTCTGGGATTCCAGGATTCTGGGATTCTGGGATTCTGGGATTCTGGGATTCTGGGACTGGGATGAGGACAAGGAGAGGTGTGAGGTATCCCCGGATCCTGAGGCACCTCCGGCCTCTCTGGGATCCAGGCAGCACTCAGAGCTCTTTGGAAGGTTATGGATGAAGGAATGTGAGAGCATCCATGAGCTAAATTACAATGGAACCAAATAATGTCCAAATGGGCCAGGATTTGGACCTCCATGATCCTTGTGGGTCCCTTCCAGCTACAGATATTCCATGATTCTACGATTAAAACAATGAGAGATGCGGGAGTCCCTCTCTAAGTCTCCCATTTATTGCCTAAGAAGGTCAAGAATCCTTTTCACCACAGGGTTCCAACTTCAGGGGTCAGAAGAAATTCAGGGATCTTTTCTCTCATATAAAATTTTCCAGTAATTTTGAGGAGAGGCTGACCTGAGCCTGAGGTCACCCAAAATATTTCTCTCTCTTTCAGTCTCCTCTTCTGTGTGTCACTGCTTGGAAAAGGTTTGTACAGGACCTCAGCCACGCAACGACCTCGTGACATCCCGGGATCACCTGTGGGAGGCCGGATCATCTAAAATTCCTTATCAAATTCACCTCACCTTCATTTGGGGAGCACAAAACCTCTGCTTCAGAGTTTGTCCTCTCTGGCCAATGCTGAGGGTGAGCGAGGCATTCAGGCTGTTGGATTTTTAGGACACGGCCGCCAAGTCAGACACTTGAGAAAAGCCAAAATGAGGAACCGGAGAAGCCAAGGAATGATTCAGAACAAGTGCAAGACAAGAGAGTGGGAAGCCACAGCGTCTCCTCTGCATGTCCAAACAGGGCAAGGATCCCACAAGGCAAAAACAAAGTCAGGTGGGCAGGGAAGAGGCGAGAAAAAGGCGTCAGAGCTGAGAGAGGCGGGTGAGAACAAGCCACGGAAATGTGGCCGCAGCCAAGCTGCACATGGAGCAGCCAAAAGCAACTGAGAGACTCCTTCTGATCCCAGATGGGTGGAGAAACCACAGCTTTGGGTTTCTGCTCCTGTCCGGAGTCTCGTGGGGAATGGGCTGTGGTCAGCTGTAACCGGAGCGGTCAAGCGGAGAAGGGGAAAGGTGAGGGTGGAAAAGGGACCAGGTGAAATATTCCCCATCCCTGGCAGGGTCCAAGGCCAGGCTGGAGGAGCCTGGGGCACCCTGGGACAGTGGAAGGTGTCCCTGCAAGAGGTAGGGGATTGGAACAAGATAATTTTCAAGGTTCCTTCCAACCAAACCCACTCTGGGATTCTGGAGGAAATATTCAGGGCTATATTATAACTTAACTTCATCAGGTAGCTGCTAATCTCAACCATTAATTAATTAAATCCCCAGTACCTGAACTATGAGTTTCCTTTTCCTTTAGGGAAAAACATCCATTACCAAGAAAAGAAAAATGGATTTTTCAGTCGTCTTCCCCAAATTCTCAAAAAATAGGAAAAAAAAGTTATCCCCCCAAAAAAAAACAAATGCATGAGTTACAAGAAATATGAAATAAATTAAACTAAACAATATATTAATAATTAATTTATAACTATCCCATAATATTAGTAATATTAATAATGAAATTTGTACAGGTTTGGTTATAAAAAAGGAGTAGTGAAATCTCAGACTTCCTTCCTTATTTATGGAGGAAGGGATGATGCAATAAGTTGATAAAACACTTTTGCCAATCTTCACAATATTTGATATTTTTCTTGCAGTTTCAGCTTGAAGGAATTAGTCATTATATGGGGAAATGAGCTCTTTTAAAACAAAACAAAAAACAAACCAATTTTCAACTTTTTTTTTTAGCTTTCATAGTGTTCAAACGAATCCAGAGGAAGTCAACTTTAAAAGAAAAATAAATATATCCTGTTCAATGAATTTTTAAATCAGAATTTAAGGTCTTCCTCCTTCTTTCATATCTTTTATTTCTCCCAGCTTTTCTGTGTTCCTTGAGAGGACTAATTAATTAAAATGCTATTATTCATTCACACCAATTTAAACAGATTTATTCTATTTTAATACCTATTAATGAAGACAAAATTAAATTTGTTTGGAATACCATCATCAAAACAGGATCTCAGACATTTATAACAAAGTCATTAAAAATAAAACTATCAAGAATTAATTCCATTTCATTTCCTTGCCTTTCTTAAGTACAGAGTCTGTGTAGAGCCTTAACTGCCCTTGGAGACACAGGAATTAGAAATTTGCTAATTTCCGAGATAGAAAATGGAATTGAGGATGCCACTCACTTTATTTTGGGATGATTGAATGAACGTAGGATGGTTTCCCCTATAGAACTTGCATTCCTCTAAGTTCATGATAAACAGGGCCAGAAGGGATGGGCCTTGGTGGAGTTCTCAGCCCTGCAGGCATCTGGGGTGACACTCCTGCCACCACCAGAGAGAAATTCCCACCCCTAAGCTGCAGGGAGAGGGGACCTGTTGGAATGACCCCAGCCAGGAAGCTGATCCCAGAATTGGAGCCAGGCTGGGAGAGCTGGGAATGTTCACCTGGAGAAGAGAAGGCTCCAGGGAGAGCTCAGAGCCCCTTGCAGGGCCTGAAGCGGCTCCAGAAGAGCTGGAGAGGGACTGGGAACAAGGCATGGAAGGACAGGACACAGGGAATGGCTCCCACTGCCAGAGGGCAGGGATGGATGGGATATTGGGAATTGGGAATTCCTGTCTGGGAGGGCGGGGAGGGGCTGGGCTGGAATTCCCAGAGAAGCTGTGGCTGCCCCTGGATCCCTGGAAGTGTCCAAGGCCAGGTTGGAGGGAGCTTGGAGCAGCTGGGACAGTGGAAGGTGTCCCTGCCCATCCAGGGGGTGGCACTGGATGACCTTGAAGGTCCCTTCCAACCCAAACCCTCCCAGGATTCCGGGATTCCTGTCACATCCGTAGCCTGCTCGCTTTTCCCGGCACCTCTCTGATGCCGCATCCCTTGGAAGAAACCTCCACCCGCGCCGGGGGTTGAAGAGGGCATTTACATCATCCCATTTCTCTAATCCGTGTCTCTGTATTGTCTGCAAACAGTAGGAGAAGGGGAATGCAGGCTGGAGAGCCGGGAGTCATGGACACCTCGTGTTGGATGGAGGACAGGAACCAGCCACGCTCGTTAGTCCTTAAATTAGCAAAGCGCTGCCAAGGTAACGGCTCTCTCCACAATATTGTTGTCTTGACTAAACAACTTTCCCTAAGCTCCGTTGAAATAATCTGTTTTTTCACCTGCAGGAGTGAAACATTCGAGCCGACATTCCAAGACGGATCTGGTTAAGGCCATAAAAATTTTGTGGTAACCTATATATTATTTTTATGCATATGCTTAACACGATGTGTTTTATGAATGTGCTAAAGTGCAATAAATCACCTAAAATGTGGTGTAAAACACTTCAGGCTCTTAGCAGAGTATCAGATGCTCGCACATATTCCATACAACCACGGGCTTGTGCAGATGCAGGAGGGTAGGGACATGTCATCTCCTGGGAACAGAAGAAAGATGGGAATGTGGCTTCTCTTCTGCGTGGGAGGTCGGGAGAGCAGCCCCTGGGTCTGTGATGGATTAGCAGCCAAAATGAAGACAGAATACGTGGGAGAACGGCACAGCTCCAGCCTTCACTGGGTGCAATCCCAACAACTGGAGTTTCATAGGAATTACGTTGCAAGAGAGAGGAATTCTCTTCTGGTGGAGAAATACACCGAAATTCCTGCTTTTGCACAAGCCCAGCGTGAGAAGTCCTAAGGAAAACTGAAGCTCTCAGCTGGCTCTGCTGAGGGTCAGGATCCAGAGTGGATGAGCCCTGGATTAACCTGCTGTTCCCAGTTCCCTTGGGTTTATGGATCTGGGATTAGAGCACCATTCCATACCACGTCCTTCATTTTTTCAACTCCAGCAAGTGTGGCCTAAGTTTAGATGCTTAAGTCAGGCTGGAAAAGCATCCAAAAAGCTTTTTAAGTTAAGGGGTTGGAAAAATTTGGAGATGAAGGTGCTCCAGGATTTTTCATATTGTGCTCATCGTCTCCAAGTCATGTTGGAAAAACTGGCATGAAAGAAATTTCCCTCTTTTACTAAATTTTTTTAATTAAATGTGGTCATACTGATCCTTTTTGCTTATAACACTTTCAAAATATTAGAAATTAGTTAGAACGAGGGACTTGTCACAGGAATTTGGGCAAATATTTGATATCATTGTTCTGCAGATTTGATATCCTGCTCCAGTGATCATCAGTGAAGGACATGGTGGGAATCTGGGAATGTTTGGGTTGTCCTGTGCAGGGCCAGAATTGGATTCAACTCATGATTCAATATCCCAAAGCTTTAAATGTGTAAAAATCAGGTGGATTTAAAAAAAAAAATGGTGCTCTGAGCACAGAAGGGATAAAGAATTGAGTGTTCAATTTAACGTTTTTACTTCTTTTTGACTGGCTGGCATCAGGGAACTCTTCCTGAGGGAGCTGCTGGTGATTTCAGTTGTCCAGGAACTCCCAATCCTTACACCCTGGAGTTCAGGATAAGGCAGCTCCAAGAGAAGCATCAGATGGGTGAGGTGGCAGGAGAGCTGGAAGCTGGAAATATCCCAACAAGCTTCACATCCTGCCAGTGCTCCACCAAAACCAACACATTTCCCCAGAGCACTTCACTCTCATCGAGGTGAGGGAGTGTTTACCAATGGAAAGATATTCCATGTGACCAGATCTTATAAAAGGTCAATTCAGGTCCCAGTAAAATTAATTTGGGTTCTTTGAAAGTGGGCGTCCACAGGGACCAGGTAATTTTTTATTTGTTTTAACAAATAATTTGTTTGTTTTTACTTGAGGAAACTCTCGTTGACTTTGGCTGAGCTCAGGTTTCAGCCCTAAGAACAGACAGTCAGAAAACTCCCAATTATGGACTTAAATGTGCTGAGAAAATGGCTCTGGAGAAACGGGATGGATAATTATGGAGTGGGAGACCTTTTTTGGGGTTAGGAGTGAGAGGAAAAGAAGCAGCAGAAGGAGACAGTGGCATAAAAGGTCTGAAGAGCAAAGCCTGCTCCTTTGTTTTTGCTGAAATCCATGGGATTCAGTATCCCTATAGTGTGATCTCTCATGGACCAATTTAGAACCAGCCTCAATTTCCCGAAAACCAAAAAATCCCATAGATCCCCAAACCCCCAGGAGAGGCTCTGGCATGGCAGGAGTGTGAAATATCAGAGAGTGTTGGTTGGTATCCAGGGATAAGCCCAGATCCTGTGCCTGGAAGTCTGGGAAGTCTCCAGCCCTAGTGGAATTCATGGAATCACCAGCCTGGTGGGGGGATCACAGCAGTGATTTGGAGTTCTTCTCTCCCTGCCGGCAAAGCAGGCACCAGAGCCTCCCAAAACATGGGAGGGGAATGGAATAAAAAGGGGGGGGAAAAGGAAAAATAGGGAAATACAGGACAAGGCAGCAGTGCCAGGATCAGACACTCCAGGCTGGGTTTGGGACACGGCTGGATGGATTCACGCTCTCGGACCAGGACACAGAGGGACAGGAGGATGTGAGGGCCATGGGATGCTGTGTAGGTGAAGAAGGGGAGGAAACTCCACTACCCCCATTTTTTTACTTTTCTGCCCTTCTCACCAAACGTTCAGCACATCAGTCCCAAATTTCAATGAGGAAAAAAAAAATGGGAGACGCTGGTGGGAAAACGTTGGCGAGCTGCTGACAGCCCTTAGGGCATTTCCAGGTTAACCACCCTGGAAACGTGGAATATCCTGAGTTGGAAAGGATCCATCAGGAGCTTCAATCCAACCCCTGGCCCTGCACAGACCCCCCAACAATCCCACCCTGGGCATCCTTGGCAGCGCTGTCCAAACGCTCGTGGAGCTACGGCAGCCTTGGGAATGTGCCCTCTGGGGGAAGAACCTTTTCCTAAATCCAACCTAACCCTCCCCTGACAGGGATAATGATCCCACAACTTCCCTGGCATCCTGTTCCAATGCTTGACAATGCTCCCAGTGGAATTTCTTTTTTTCCTAATATCCAATCTAAACCTCCCCTGGTGCAACCTGAGGCCTTTTCCTCTTCTCTTGTTCCTTGTTCTGTGATCCAGAAGTGGCCAGAAGGATCTGCTACCCTCAAATTTAAATAAATATCAATAAAAATAGATAATTATTTCAATAAATCTATATTTAAATGTCATAAAATAATGTCCTAAAGGATTTTTGGCAGCTCAGTTGAAGTGCCTTTGGAGAACAAGATTAATTTGAACAGACAAGTTTAAAAAATCCAGCTCACGTGGATTCCCACTTCCAAATTTGGGATATCTTCCTTTTGCTTCTGCTGTAAATATTTCAAGAAGAAAGTAGAGCAGTTTCTTTGTTTCTTCCTCACAGTCCCAATTATTAAAACAGGATTAAAATATTGATTTATTACAGCATTGAGAGGGATAAAACTCCAGTGTTTTTATGTAATTCGGACCAAGGCTCCCTTTTTATCTCTGCTGCCAAGAGCTGGAATAGTCCCTTCCCATGGCTGCCTGAGCTGGAAATGTCTGCCAAAAGCACGGAGATTCCCAAACTACTACTGTCTTCCAGTGATCCATGAAAAAGCAGCTTCCAAATGCTTCCTCTAGGCAGACAAAAATATCAAACCACTCAGAATTAGGAATGGCTTGAGGAAATTTAGTGATCTGCTTCCCCAAAACCTCTCCCTAGACCTAAAGTTGGAGACATCAAAGCTTGGACTGGCCTAAGGCTTAAATTTCCAATTATTTTTAAGTCCCACAGCTTTAATTTTTTAAGGTTGGGGGGGTTTTATTTCTTTCTTTTCTCACTTAAGGTGCCCTCAAATGTGAATTATGCCGTGATGTGGAGCAGCAGAACAAATCTGAGCACATATTTTGGGTCACCCAGACCTCCAGACAACCTGCAAGTGGTAACAACCTTTCATCACTTCTCCCTTTTTCCTGCTGCAAGTGGGAATATTGCAGCCCACTGGATTTTGGGCTGCTTTCCCCATGGAGCAGCTGGTTTGGATCTGGAAGTTGTGTAGCTGCACTTGAGTTGGTGCTGAAGCTGAATTATTTTGTCTCGCTGAGCTGTGCCCTTGTTGAGCCATAAATTTTCCTGCTGGAAGAATTGTATCAGAAATTTTCAAGGAGAAGGAAGGAGGGGAGAGGAATGGACAGGAGAGAGAAGGAAAAGGAAAAAGAAAAACAGTATCTCCAACACTTTTTTAATTTTCCAGTATATTAACATTTTTCTTTCTTCTTTTTTTTTTTTCCCTGTAATGTTGAAAATAAAGGAAAAACAATTTTTCCTTTAGCCAACCCATGAAAATCTAATGCTAACACGGCGGTGATTTATCTGAACAATCTGACTTTTCCATTTCAATTTCTTCCCAGTGTGTCTCCAAGCGAGATGGGAAAGGGAAGGATCCTTCAAGCAGGAAGAACCCAGCAGGCCCTGTCCAAGGTTCTAGTCCAGCTTCCCACCAGCAGCATTCCCTGATATCCTTGCCCACATCCCAAATTTATGCTAAAGCCCCCTCGGGAGCAGCTTCTGACTGTAATTGTACAGTCAGACATCCCAGCTGCAGGGAAAGAGGGAAGAGCCAGGAGATGGAGACAGGTTTGAGTGGTTTTCTCCATGTGTTTCCAAGCGGTGTCTTTGGAGTTGTCTGAATCCATGGGAGATCTGCAGGGAACAGCATTTTGTTCTGAAAAGTGGGAAATTCAATCTTTGTGGCTTCACTGGGGCTTTCTAGCAGTGTTTTGTGGCTTCCAAAAGATCGTGGGTGGGTCCACACCCCACCAAAAAGACACGTGAAGTTTTATTTGTTGCTAATTAGTCTTTCTGCTCAACGAAGTAACAGTTATGTAATTAACACGACCTTCGGGAGAATGGCCATTTATGGGAGAGTTAAGATTCCCAAGGTTTTTAGGGCATTTCATTCCCCAGCTCCTCTCAAAGCCCAGATTTTGCACACAACATGCACAGCCAAGTTCCAGAACTTCCCCTGCATTGTGCTGGTCTTTCTGGGCAATTTATGAGGAGAGGAAGAAAAAAATTATGATTATTATTATTATCATCATCATTATTATTATTATTACTCCTGGGAGTGCCAGGTGTTGCTGGAAAAAACAGATCTCATTGGTGGCAACAACCACAACCAACTTTCCTTTCCATAGCCTGGGGAGATCCAAACTTGGCACAGCCCATGGACAACTTCTCCAGGACAATTTTTCTGCTTGAAACAACACCTTGCTTTGTGTATTCCTTGAGCCAGCCTGGAATTTAATCCGTGTTTCTTCAGAACTGAGTCACACCAGGCTGTTGATCTGAGCATTCATTACTGAGGGATATTTCATGGAAGGCTAAAGAAACCTAAGACTGCTGTAGGCTGGAATGAAAGCCTTGGTGGTTTGTAGCTTGTCCTCAAAAATGGTTTTCTTGTCCAAATGCGTGACCTGAATATATTTGTAAAATAATTAATCTGTGGGACCACATCTGTGCTAATGAACTGAACAACGTCCACAGAGCTGGAATTTATTAAGTGGTTGGAACAGTCTATAACAGGAACTTAAGAGTTTAAGAGTCCTCCCAATTTAGAGATGATTTGAGTGTTTGAACATTCCTGGCACCACAGGCTGTCCAGAGAGGTTGTGGAATCCCCAGGCCAGGTGGGACAGGGCTTGGAGCAGCCTGGGATAGTGGAAGGTGTCCCTGACCGTGGCAGGGGGTGGCACTGGATGATCCTGAAGGTCCCTTCCAACCCAAACCCTTCTGGGATTCTTTACACACACGGGCGACAAGGACACGGAGGATGATGGATTTTCGTATCTATGTCTCACATAATTTTAGGTGATTGATCCAAGCCTTTCCCGAGATCAATCAGCAGTAAAAAGCAAAGCAGAGAAGGATCAGAGATAGGAAAACACGGAATATGACTCATCTGACCCTGGATGTACATCTTGAGCTTATTTGTGTCGAGGTCCCACATTTTTGATTTCTTCACACATCTTTTCCTGGCCTTTCATTCCCTGATGTTCCTTTTCTTCTGCTCTTAAGACAATGGTGGCTTCAGGCTGTCCCCAAGTCTCCCTTTTTTCCCTTGGCCAGAGTGCAAATCCTGGATGAAATTCCTGGTTGGCACTGGCTGTGTCATTTCCTCCCTGAGGATGTGGAGCCCTCCATGACCTCACCATGAGCAGGAACAGTTTTGGGGCTGGATTTACACAAGCAAACCTTTCACAGTGCCTGGGGGCATTAAGGGCAAGGGCCAAAGCTTTCCTAGATTTTCCATTTTTATTCCATATCTTCTGATATCCAGGCAGTGAATGAGTGGGAATTGTTCAAATCTCGATGCTGCAAAGTCATCTTCCCAAAACCATCTCCCTTTTGCTACAGTGTGAGAAGGAGAAAATTCCCAGAAAATTCCCAAATTTACAGAGTGGTGTTTCGGATTTTGGCTTATTTGGGTCTGTAGGAAATGAGCAGAGATCTGTGAAAGTCAAAAATTATTTAAGTTTCAAATCTTCCCTGTGTTCTGCTCTACCAAATGGCAGCAGGTTGCTGCTTTTCCCCAGTTAAACATCCAAAGACATTTTTTTTTCTCTTTCATATTTCACTTTTATTTTCTTTTAGTATAAATTGAGTGGGTCTGGATTAAAAGTCAAAAGAAATGAAACCCTTTATTGCAAGTATTTTGGGAAAGCCTTCTCCAGAGGCAGGATTGAACACTGCCTTTCTGTCTCCCTGATTATTTGTGCCAGAGGAAAACCAGCAGGAGATGCTGTTAAATGGCCCAGAGATGGCTCCAGAAAAATCACACTCCCCAAATCCCTGGAAGCAACATCTCCAGGGGTCAGGAGTTCCCAGGTATTTTTAAAACCTGCCCCCCCAATCCTGAACCTCCCAAGAGTCAAACCCAACAGAATGTCAGGCTGTAATGACAGATATATTAATTAAACACATTACCCACCAGGAATATGTCTGTTGTCACCTGCAAGAAAGGAGAGTGGTCCCATGGTTCATGGATTTCGTGGAAAGTCAAATGATGTCAGGCTTCTGAAGAAGTTGCCCGTGAAGAAGTGAAGACAAACCAAACTCAAACTTCCCAGCAGAAGGGTGGTTTGAAACCATGGGATATCAGATATTTGTGATTCCAGAGTTTTTTCCAGGCTCCTTCTGTCCATCCTGGCTCATTTTCCATCTCTGCTCCCCAGTGCAAGGGATGAAGCAGGACCTGCAGTGCGGCAGTGAATTAGCCTGGGGGAAAATCCACAGGGGACCTGGTGTGGTGGGAGGTGTCCCTGCACAGGGCAGGGGTGGAACTGGATGATCTTTAAGGTCCCTTCCAACCCAAACCATTCCATGATTCCATGATTATTATTTTTTTTTTAACATTCTCAAGAATTCACAAGGATGTTCCACAAAACCTGATGCTCATTAAAGCTTGAGGATGCCCTTCTCTAAATCCTATATTTTATTTTATTTTTATTTTTTTCTGTTTTATCTCATGTTGGTGTGAGCTAAAGTGGCAAATGAGGCTTAAAACTTCTGTGAAGTTCCCAGTTTTCCAAAAAAAGAAAAAAGTTCTTGCAATCTTATGAATTCCCATATCCCGCACAACGTGGTACCCCAAATCTTTGTGAGATTTCACGTTTTGCTCAACAACTTCCCAAGACACCAGGCAAAAATTAATCGGCTTCTGCAGTTTAATTATTTTGCACGTCACGATGGGAGGTTCATTCGTTGGGCTGAGGACATCTGGTGAACCAAAGAGTGAACCAAAGAGCTGCTTCCTTGCTGCCTTCCTGGAATTATTTTCCAGCTTGACATAGCACGAATGGCCACCATTCCTGCTGCCACTCTGGGGACTGGAGAAGTGACCTCTGGAATTAAACCCAGGAATTGCATCAAGCTGAGCTTGTGCTCNGGGAGCATCTCCCATGGGATGCTGGAATTGGATCAGCCCTGCAGGGAGGCTCCATGGACATGGACAGCAGAGATTTCCCTGAGGGAGGATTGGCTGTGGGAGAGATAAAGAAAAGTGCCCCAGCTGGTTTGATCAGGTGGCCATGAACAGGAGAGAACTGGCCCAGCTCTGACAGGTGGCCATGGAACACACACCCCCAGCCACAGCTTGAACTGCAGCCCAAGACAGCTCCCCAGGTAGGATTGGAAGGAACACACATTCTCTGAAGAAGAAAGAAGCATCAGAAGAAAGAGGTGTAGGACACAATTTCCAATGAGATCCCAGAAGGGAAAATGAGGAAAGGCAACAACGTTTTCTTTTGCCACGTTTCAGGGATTAAAGTGGAGGAGCACAAGCGCTTTCTCTGTGTGGAGGAGATGAAGAACAGCTCCACTGTCATGAAAGAACCACCAGTTAATGGGCTCAGAGGGTTTTATGTAAGCATTAAAGTTTTAAGTGCTTCGTATTTGTACGGCTTGTTATTCCTGGATATTCCTCCAAAACCTGTTGAGAGACATGAAGCAAATTTCTGGAAAGTTTCCCTGGAGTTTCTTCACGCAGAGCAAAGCTTGTTGTGTGTCTGCTTGGCATCGGGATCCCAAAGATCCTGTGCTGTAGGAACATGAAAGGTGACTGCATTCCATCAACTCCTGGTGTTTGTTTAAGGTTTGGGACTAACACACCCATCTGAGCTCGTTTTCATTCCTCCCTCCCTCCGTGTCACACCCACCTGGCATTGCACTGCCCGTGCAGGCCAATATTCCTCTTAAAATGAAGGGTTTTAAGGGCCTATACAATGTTTTCATTTTCCTCGTTCTCCAGTGACACTCATCAGACTGTCTGAGTCTCTTAGGGCCAGAGAGTTTTGTGAGAAAACCCCAAAATGTGTCAGCCTAAGCCCACCCACTCTCTCCCAGGCTGGAGGCGAAGCAAAAGCCGCTCCACCAGAGCGAATTCCAGCTTGATTTGGTGGGACAGGACTATGAAAAAGCAGGAGAACCCAGCCTGGAGCTCCAAAATAAAGGCTGTAAACACGGCTACGGGAACAAGAACTGCATTTTCCAGACGCAATGAGTCAGTCAGGCCTGAAAAGGCAGAGCCCTTGATTCCATCTCCTGACAGAGGGCTCTGCAATGGTCCACGGGACTCCAGCACTGAGGTCTGTGCCTGATTCTATCCCATGACTGCATCCCTGCTCCCTGCTGGGGTGGAATGGAGCTCTGGACTATTCCTTCCCTCATGTTTATCCGAGGGGAATGGGAACACCCAGCTCAGAGATGTAATCTGTGCACCAGGGCTTCAGCTCACGCCTTGGGCTGGGCCAATCTCATATTTTCGGCCTGGACAGGGTGAGCAGTTCTGTAAATTTCAGAGAAAGGCTGGTTATTTACATTTCAAAGGTTAGTAAATATGCTTATTGGGGTTGATTTGGGGGTTATGTTTATGTATTATTATTAATTAGTTTATTAGATGATCATTCCTTCCTTGCTCACTGGATTTCTGACTCATTCAGGCAGCAGGACTGAATCACATTTAGAGTGGTTGATGAAGATTTCTGTAATTAAAACCAATATTTTGGGTGTGTTTTTTTAGCAGAATTAAAAATCAGAGTTAAAAACATGGAAATAAAAGAGAAAATAATTTAATATTGCAGCTATGGAGAATTTGGATTTTACCCCCATTTATGCCCAGAATTCTATGTTGATGTATGACTTCAAACCTTTATTTTTTTCCGCTCAAAGCTGAATTCTTGCAGAAGATCTTGGATTTACTCCAAGAACTCTTAGAGGTGCTGAAGTTGAGTAGAGATTGTCTTGAAACAGTGCTGAAAAACTTATGAAAAATCACCCCACAAGAATCAGACCAGTCTCACCTGAATTCAAATTCCTCAAGTTGTATCAGAATTTCTCTTGAGTCAAAGTAATGAGACACAGATCTCTGGATGAATCAGGACATGTATCCCTTAATCCATCTAAATTCCTAATTTAGGCAAAACCATTCTAGATAGGTTAATTCGGGTCCTGGGGCCTCAATCCAAACTTCAAACTCCATGGAAACTTAAGTGTCCCATTTCCTTTTGCTTCTGTTCCCCATTATATAATTCTGTGTCCTTGTTTGCCATAAGAAATATAAAAAATACTGTCTTAAAATGTTTGGATAAATGGGATATTACATTAAAATACCTGCAAATGAGAACAGAGTAGATTCACAGCGGCTCACTGTGAAAGAAACATGGAAAATGTGTTGCACGTGAAGAAAATCATGGATATTGTTTGGTCTGATGTTTATGAGGTTGGTGTTTATCCTCAAAAACACTCTGGAAGCAGCTGAGGTGAACGTTCATCTCATCCATACCCGGCACACGGAATCATGGAATCTTTTAGGTCGGAAAAGACCTTTAGGATCGTCAAATCCAACCATCAGCCACCACCACCGTGGTCACCACTGATCCATCTCCTCAAGTGCCCCACCAACACATTTTTGAGCACTTCGAGGGGTGAGGACTCGGCCATTTCACTGGGCAGCTGTGCCAGGGCTGGACAACCCTTTCCATGAAGAAATTTTCCTTAATGTCCAACCTAAACCTCACCTGGTGCAATTTAAAGCCATTTCCTCTCCTCCTGTCCCTTGTTCCCTGGGAAAAGAGCCCAACCTGCAGCTCCACGCTCCAGTCAGGGAGTTGTGCAGAGCCAAGAGGTCCCCCCTGAGCCTCCTTTTCTCCAGGCTGAGCACCTTTCCCAGCTCCCTTCTTGTCCTCCAGACCCTTTCCCAGCTCTGTTCCCTTCTCTGGACACGCCCCAGACCCTCAATGTCTTTTTTGTCAAGAAGGGCCCAAAACTGACCCCAAGATTTGAGGTGTGGCCTCAGCACCGCCCAGCACAGGGGGAAAATAATTCCCCTTCTGCTGCTTCTCACAGAAACCAGGATGCCCTTGGCATTTTTGGCCACCTGGGCACACCTGGGCTCGTGTTCAGTCTCTGTTGACCAAAACCCCCAACTCCTTTCCCACTGGGCACATTCCAGCCCCTTTCCTGCAGCCTGTAATGAGGATGTGGCAAAAAAAGGTGGATCTTATTCCTGCCCCTGTGCTAACACATCCCTGGATCCCAGGCCTGCCCTAACATCTCTCATCTGCAGTAAAAAATAGATTTTCACCCAGACAGAGCCGTGAGCAGGTTTGTGGTGCTTGGCACTCGTCCTGACATGTCCCTTGCTGCCACAGCCATGGGGGATGAGTGACATAAAAGCCATTTTTGCCAGCTTTTCACTCCTCCCATCCTCTGGAAGCTATTCTTGGATGGGTCAGTACAGCCAGGACTCTGCTCTTCTGCACCAGCAAACTCATGGAAAAAGGCTTGATTGTATCAGAGACTGCGGCTCCGGGAACTTTATCTCCCAAAATGTCTGATCCCCTGCAAGAGGCAATCCCAGGAATTCTGGTGTGTGCAGCAGGGAGTTTGGTTTAGCCTGAACTTCCAGGGAACAGAGGCTGCTGGATTTACTGGGGCTTCCTCTCCTGTGAAAAGGATTCTGTTTAAAACGCTGAGTAATCTGTTGTGCAGCAGCTCCTGGGGGCTATTTTGGGAATGGAATCATTGGCTTTGTGGAATTTTTTCCAGGCTGAGAACCATCACCTTCTTGCAGCTCCACAGAAACAAAGTGCCTTTAACAGAGACATTTTCTTCACAGAAACAGCCAAGAGATAATGGCAGGGCAAAAATCCAGGGGAAAACAAACCTTCCTTCAGAGGGACATGGTGGGACTTTTGGGGATGTTCCAATGGCCCTGCTTTGCCACCTCTGTGCTGATGTAAAGTTGTTTTCCCTCATTTAATTCTCCTAATTTAATTATCTCAGCCTGGCAATCAGTGCTGGCGCAGGGAATCATTGAATTATGGAATCCTTTGGAAACAGATTCACGGAATGGTTCAGGTTGGAAGGGACCTGTAAAGGTCTTTTATTCCAAACACAATGAAATGAGCAGGGATATCATCAATGAAATCAGGCTGAGGTTAATCAGGGCTTTATTCAAAGCCTGGTGAAGTCACTGCTGTTGTGAGCATGAACATTAAAACTGAAAGAGAAGTTTTTGTGCCCTGGAACACAACAATCTGAACTTTTAGAAAAGATCTTGGTGTGATTTTAGCCCAACTTCCACTTTACAAACCAACTCCTGGTCATGGTTCAAGAGGGATCAAGATCCAGGGACCATTCCCGGTTGTTTTTATGCAGCCACAAGGATTTAGAGCTGGAGACAGGATCATGTCAGGAGATCCAAGTCACAATCACATCATGTCTTGAAGTGCTAATTAGAATAGTGGAAATGAAAAGTCAAAATTAAACCAAAAACCCGGCAAAAACCCCCTCATGTTTTGCTATTTTAAAGCTCCAGATCAGTTAAACTCCATTCTGACCTACTGAGAAGGAAATTTGCAGATTTCATTGAATAACAGATAAAATCAGGTTGCAATGATTTGATTTTATCTTTTGAGCTTCTGCTCCCTTTGAGGATCCCTTTTCATACAGCTGGTCAAAAACTACCCCTGATGAAACCTTTCCCTTACAGGAAGTGTGGCTTTTTAACTGACACGGAAAATAGCATTTATGACAAAAAGTTTCAATTTTCCAATGGGATTTTTTTGACTTCTCCAGTGTTTCAATTCAGCCAGGGGTTTAAATGTCCTGCTGGGGGTGAGCTTTCTCTGGGGCAGAGATTACAGAGCTCCAAATAGCTGATGAGAAATTCTCAACCCCAACACAAAGTGCAAACGATATTTCTCCCTGCAATGAGCCCCAAGGCGATCAAAGCATTAAAGGTGGGTTGTTCAAAGAATAAGGTTTAGAACTGGGCCAAAATTCCAAGTTTAGGGCTCTTAAGGTGGGGTAATTCTCATCCTAACCAAGCGTGTTTTAACTGTTTTAACTGAGGTGATCACTAGAGAGAAGAACGAATCTGTGCCCAAATTAGGCTTAAAAGTCTCAATTTTGCACTCTTGCAATTAGCAACAATAAATCCTTGTCTCCAGTTCCTTTGAAGCCTCTCAAACTAAGACCACATTTTAATTTAGTCATTCCTAATGACTAAAGCCTTGGAGCTGATCCCACAAAGAGCAGATTCCCAGACTTAGATCTCCATGAGCACCTGGATTTAGTGGTTTTTTTTCATGGAGCTGTGAATTCCAGGGTATTTTTTACACCTCCACAGGAGGGATGTCCCTGCTCATGGCAGGGGGTTGGAATGAGATGACTTTTAAGGTCCCTTCCAACCCAAACCCTTCTGGGATTCTACATTGTTTGTTCCCCCATGTTTTGCAAAAGGTAGGAGTTGCTTTCCGTGCTTTTAACTTCTCTACTTTGCTCCTTGATGCTGCAGTCCAGACGGTCCCAGCCACAGGAGGACGTTTTAAGCCTCTTTCAGACTAATTGCTTGATTAATTCACTCTGGTTTAAAGTATCTAATCCTAGGCAGGGTTTTCCAGTATCCCACCCATGTTGGAATATTCCTCCCACGGCGTTAAATACGAGCCGTGTTTTCCTTAAATATCATCCATAATTATTTCCTGTGAGTTCTCTGCTGCCTGCAAAACCCCCTCTCGTTCTTCCATTATTTTCTTACACCTCTTTTCCCGACGTTTTGTGTGTGATGGATGCAGCCCAGACCAGAGCAGGAAGGCTCATTCCCGTGTCTCCAGAATCCCATCGGATCGCGGGAGTTTGGATCTCCCACACGGGATCGCAATAAATTTCGGAAGGGAAAGTTCTCCACGGCTGTGACACCCCGTGCAAAAGAACCTTGGCAACTTTGACACCACTCTTGGTGTAGCTCAGCCTCACAACCCAGCCAGGGAAGAGCTGGAATTTTATCCCTGTCTGTCTGGCTGGAGCTTCAGGACACAAAATATTTAATATGGATGGAGTCGGAACAAGTTTAGGATGAGCTCACCTCGATTTTTCTGTCATTCCCAAGGGTTGTTTCATCCACTCTTCAAATTTTAAGGAAGAGATCTGCAACTTGCAGCTAAATTTTTTTAATTTAAATACTCACAATGTTATAAAAATAAAACTCTGTGTATTAATTATTTGCCATTACATGAATTCCCCGTTCCCAAGGATTTCATGTTCCTTACTGGCCATGGAAAGCTTTTTAAAACAGACTGACAGCTACATTTTCTGATGAAAAAAGAAGTTTTAAAAATGTTTTTTAGCTTGAAGATGGGACCTGGGATGGCTCTACCGTTGTATAAAATTCATTGCACATTTTGGAGAGTTAGGGAATAAATTATGGGAATAACTCCCAGAATGGGAATAAGGCAAGGCAATCTTTTTTTCCAAGTCAGGGTAGCACTGGGCTTTTTAAAAATAAAACTCATTGACAGAATAAATGTTTTTTGTTTATTTGTGTATTTTTATCCATAAAATGAATTTATCCGCACACCAAATGTTACATCACCATCCATCCAACAAATCCCAAACTTTTTCTGCTGCTGACAGTGTTCAGAACTCCTTTTTGATTCCCAGATATCCTCATAACCAACATTTAGTTGGGAAAAATATCTGTGAGGAAGGAAAAATGAGTGACAACTTCTGACCACTCACCATGGCCTGGAAGAGTGTTGGAGTTTTAGGGATGACATGTCAGTTTTCCTTAATCCAATCTAAAATTACCCCTAAAAAATAGGATTTTGAAGCTAAAGAATGGACCTTCTTTCACTTTGTCTTAAAAAGTCAGGTGGGAAATAATGTTTCATAGCAAAATTTTATTTTTAAGGAATATTTTCCTTGATTTCCTTTTATAAAGAAACTTTTAAAAGAGGCAAATGTTTGTAATTAGAGTAAAAAGTTCTGTTCAATTTCAGGATGTTGCCTAGAAAGGGAAATTTTCAAATTTCCCACCATAAATATTTGGTGAGGAGCCGTTGCTTTTTCAGCTGAGGACCCAAAGACTGGAGCCTTATTCCCACGAATTTTTAGTGGGATGATGTTATATTACGTCACTGCGCCGTCAGGATCCAGCAGTTCCGTGGATTTTAAGGACAGAACCCTACACCTGCACCCTTTCAGCTGACCTGGACCACACACCGTGGACCAGCGTCCCTTTGGATTTAGGGAATTCCAGCCCTCCTAGCTGCCTCCTTATGTCCCTGCTTGTCGAGACTTGTTTGGGTTTGGGGTCTTCAAAGAGACAGGAGCGGTTTTTGGTTGCTTTAAGGTTATTTATTGCATGGATATATCAGTCCTGAAGGCGAAGGGTTCAAAGAACTGAAGTTGGTGCTAAAGCTTTCTGGTAAAGATGCAGCAGCAGCAACAGCCCCACGCTTTTCTCCTCTTCTTGTTGTTGTCCAGGTTTTTTCCTCATCCCAATACAGGCGTTTTTATCCCATAATCCATAAATCCATATTCATAAATCATCCAATCAGCTAAGAACACAATTCTGAAACATCCTTTCTACACCAGTCTAAGCTTAATTCTGGAGTAGGAAAGTATTGTCAGTTCTTACACAAAATCTACGTGTATAGTTTTATCTGTTCACGCAAAGAGTTCTGTCTGTTCTATCTAGAAACGCAAGCAACGTTCTGCTATGGCTTTGTTATGTCTGAAGCTAAGTTAGTGAACTTTAAACTAGGTTTTAAGGGCTTTACTTACCTAATACATTTTCCTAAGGCAGTTAAAATATATTTCTTCTTACTTAAAACTAAAACTTACACTTCTATTTCACGTCTGTGTGGCTTAATATATTTTAATTTCTCTAAAGGCTCCAGTTTGATCCCTGCATTTCTCTCTCTCTCTGAAGGACTCAGGGAGGCCTCTACTTCATTCCAACACCTGCTCGTCCAAGGAAATGGATGGCTCAGCTCGTATCTCACAGGAATGACAGGAAAACTCCTGGAATCCTGGCAAAGCAGAGCCGAGTGAGGCGTTTCGTGCTTTGGACAGCAGGGCAAGCATAGGAATTGCTGTGGGAAATTAGGGATTTATGGAGATGGAATTATTGTGATTAACCAGGTTTTGATACCTGTGAATATCCCACCTCTGTACCAAAATTTTGGGAATCCCTTTCCCCAAAGCTGCTGTGAAACCCTGGAAGGCAGCAGGGAGGTTCCAGAGAGGCTGTGGATGCCCCATCCTTGGAAGTTCTCAGGACCAGGTTGGACGGGGCTTGGAACAACCTGATCCAGGGAATGACATCCCTGTCCATGGCAGGGGTTGGAACAAGGTGATCTTGAAGGTCCCAAACCATTTGGGGATTCTGGAATTTCTTTTTCTTCCTCAGCACAGGGAACTGCCTTAGAAATTAAGAAGTTCCTCTGCCCAAGCATCCACTTTTCCATGAAACTCATGGAGCTGCTCCATCCACAGGACTCCCCCTGCCTGAAGGGCAGAAACCAGCAGGATTCACAATCCATCATAAATAACCCCTGTTCCTTTTGCTGCCTTTCCCGTGGTTTTCATCCCAACAGGTTCATGGAATGGCACCGAAAAAATCCCAATAGACAAAATATTCATGGGATTCATCCCAAAATTTCTTGGAATATTTTTATTTATATATTCTCAAATTATATAGAAACAAAATTTATAAATTTCATTTTTTTAGAGGCCAACTGAATATTTTCAAATTTATCACCCTGATAAAAATAAGACCCAATGATTAAACTCATTCACTGAAATATTTTCAGAAAACCATCATTGTAAATAGGCAAAACAGATAAAAAAATCTATCATGATCCCAAATTTGTGACTGGATCGTTGAAAAATTATCATTTTACCCATTGCCACAAGTAGTATGAGCTTGAATCAGGCACTTGAGTTTATCTTAATCTGTCTAATGCCTCATTTATCCCTAAAATAATTTATTTTAGATGTTAAAAAATCCATATTCCTGGGAGTAATTTAAAGCATGACCTTGAATATTTTTCCCAGAATTTTGTCCAGGTTATCTTGGACAATTCCATGAAATGAGAAAGCCCACAAGGCACATTTGGCACAATTGTTGTATATTGAATTTTTTCCCACTCAAACGTATGCAAAACATGCACAACACAAACTCATTCCTTTAGGAAAGGGAGAAAAATTGGGATTTGCTGCCATGAACCAGCTAAAAATGAAGGAAGCAGTTCCTTAACTTTAGTCAGCTCTGCAATAAATAGTTTCAATTTAAAAACTTGAAGAGTTTTGTGATTTTAAACCCCATTCTCAGCATTTATTATTAAATTGTAAATTACTCCCAGCAGGAATCTTTTTTTCCATGGTTTTGTTTAACACCTATCCAAAAGGAGCCCCTTCTCCTGCTTAAACCCTCGGGTCCAATTGCAACCCAAACAAGGAGTGATGGAACAATGCCGTTGGGTTTTTTCCTGGGAAGATGCCATGAGGAACAGCCACGTGGGATAAATCCCTCCTCAGCGTCAATCCCGGGCTCTTCTGAGTGGGAAAAGACAACAAAAGGTGTCCCAGAAAGGAGTTTGGGATTGGTTTCCAAGATAACAACAAAAATAAGCCTGGAGGTGTTTTTGAGCAAGACCTCGAGGCTCGTGGGTGGTCACGGCCACCTCGGTCAGACTTTCCATGGATCCTGACATGGGATGTGTGTGGTTTTCCTGAATAATGGAGTTTTGATGGAGATTAACTAATCTTGGGTGTGTCTTTCCAGGGAATGTCACAGAAAGAGAGATGGGCTGGGAACGGGAGCCGCAACAAGGGGAGCTGAAAGGAAGGAGCTGCTCCAGGAGACAAGACCCAATTATCCAAATATTCCCGCCTGGTCTCGCAGTGGAATCTCTCCAGGACAAGGAGAAATACAGTATTTAAAGTTGTTTAGCTGATACAATCACTCCTCTGGGATTTATTCCATGCTTCTCCCTTTATATCTCTTTCTCGTGGATAATCGTGGTGGTGACCTAACTGGAAACCCCTGACATTTGTTGTCATTAAACCATCTGGGAAGAGCTGCTGGAAAAAGAGAACAGATTTCTTAGGGAAAACATAAAAATAAAGATCTTCTCAGTGTTTCTTTCCCTTTCTGAAAACATTTTCTGATGAAAAATTGATGCTGAACCCTAAATTTACTTTTTTTTCTTAGTTTAATATCATATTTCAGTGAAAAATGTTGTGTTTGTGCGTGTTTCTTGTTTTATTATTATTTTAATTATTACTTTTACCAAAATCATAAAGCCTGACCTGGTCTAGCACTGCTCACCACTTGGGTGCTCCAAGGAATTGAAGTTTGGGCTGGAGAACTCAACTTGTACCTTCCAACCAATTCTACAATTGCAAAATTAAGGAGGCACAAGGAAAAAAAAATTATTTTTCCAAGGACTCCTGAAGGAATTACTCTGAATTTTTTTTAGTAGATGAGAGAAGACTTCAACTCTTCTCTTTGGTTTTGTGACTTCCATAGGTTCTTGTGAAAATCCCACCCACTGGACCTGCGGAATCATGGAGAGATTTTCCATTAATCCTAGAAAAGCATGAGCCTAAACTCCACCTATATCGAATGTCAACCCGTTATTCCATTTCCTTCAAAACCCCCAGGTGATATCCATGGCTACATAATTTATATATATTTATAGTCTCCTGTCAATCAACCACTTATAAATTATTGGCATGGAAAAGAAAGCAAATTTTTCAGGATAATGCGGTTTCGTTAAGTTCCAAAAAGATCCAGGACTGTGAGTTCTTGGAAAACAGGATTTGAAGAGAACTCAAGGTGTGTGGACTTCATGGGAAAATTCCATCTGTAGTGTTTGGAGAAATAAAAAGATATCAGTGAGATGAAAATCAGCTGATTTATTGGAGCACTTCAGACAGGAAAGTAAATTTGGGCTCTGGGAGGCATTCAGGAGTTAAATTCTGAATACTGGGCCTTCAACATTAAAAATGGAATTTAAAAAATAGAATAATGAGAAAACCCAATGACTGAACTGATTTGACATTCAGACCATTTTCAGGAGGGGAAGGGATTTGTCAGAATGAACTGAAAAATAAAAGAAATTATTTTGATTATTGAAATTATTTTGATTTTTTAAATGAATAATCAAAATATGACTTGGTTGTATGCTGCATGATTGCATTACAAGCTTTTCTTTACTAAAAAATTAAGCTCGAAGGAGAATCACAGAGGCTGGAAATTCAGGAAAGACATAGGAAAGACTTTTTTCTCAGGAGAGTTTTCGGGACCAGACAGAAGAATGACGCAAGACATAAAACTTTATCACTCTTAAACAGATCTGGAATTAAAACCCCAAGGGGTTAAAGGTATTCTCAAATATATTTTGTTCATTTATTTGAGAAGAAGTTAATTCCTTGAAAAAAAATCTTGAATCTTCTCCGGATTTGAAAACCAAGAATTTGAACCTGAGCTCCAATTCCTATAAGTGTCAAAATCTGCTGGCTCTTTAGGATCCATTATTTTCTTTTTTCTCTTTTTCCCTCTCTCTGTTCATCATTTTTATTACATTTTAATTTCTTGAAGTCCCTTGTTTTCCTTCCTAGCTGGCAGGAAAAATAATTCTCAAACTGTCAATGCCTTTTTTTCTCACCACCCAGTACAAATTATTAATAAATGGCCGGGTTTCCCAAAGATGAGATGGAAACAACATTCCTGGAGTTTTCCTCCGTTATTTCAGCTATCCCTGAGTTCTTCCAGAGTGGTGTCAGATGATTTTTATAAATATCTGCGAAGACACTCAGAGAATTTGGTAATAAAATAATCTTTGAGGTGGTCTACGAACAAAGGGAATAAAAGAAAACCATTCCTTAAAGGGACAAGACTAAAAAACAAATTATGCTATAGAAGAAGAAAGTTAAGATGTTTAAAGAGGGAGAAAAATGGGTAAATCATGGACTATTTTTTTGTTTCAAACAGAAACAAGGGGAATTCAGACCCAAAAGAGCCCAGATGCCCAGAAAGAGCAAGGAAAAAAAGATAAAATAAATAAAAGCTGATATAAACCCAATTAAATGTCTCACTACAGACAGTAGCAAGTTTGTAGCTACAGCAGGAGCTGCCAATGCACACATCGATTTTATTGGAGCTTTTAACACTGTCTCACATGACATTCTCAGAAATAAACATAGGGTGGATGAAATACCATGGGTTGGAGGCAAAAAAAATGCTGGAAAACCTAGTGGGAAAATAGGTACAAATGGAAATTTATAGTGAGTGAGTTCTGCAAGGGAAATGTCTGACAATGAATAAGTGGAGGTGATGAACCATCATCATCATCATCATCATCGTCATCATCATCACCATCATCATCATCATCATCATCATAATCGTCATCATCGTCATTGTCATCATTGTCATGGTAGCCATCATCATCATCGTCATCGTCATTGTCATCGTCATCATTGTTGAGGATTCAGAGTGCAGGAGAAAGGAAGAGAGTCCAGATTTTTTGATAGTAGTAAAAAAAGGATGGATCAACACAAAATTTTCATGATCTGATTGTTTATCCAGAAAACAAAATAGGATCATAGTCAGGAAGGACCAATAGAAGGGGCCATGGGGAGGCGGGGGTAAAAAATCTCTACAAAATATGAGATGCTCAGAAATTTGTTCCCCTGAACTCCTGCAGGGAAGGGTTTGGGTGTTCTGGTGGGTCATAACTGAGTGAAAACCAACTTCCTTTGCCTGTGGCCAAAGGAAAAGAGCATCTGGGGATGTGTGGACCAATATCTCTTATGAACGACCTAGGAATAGCAGGTCATGTCCTTTTTTCCTTTTAGAATCCTAGAACTGTTTTGTTTGGAAGGGAATTTAAGGATCATCCAGCCATGGGCAGGGACACCTTCCCCTGTCCCAGGTTGCTCCAAGCCCCGTCCTGGCCTTAGACACTGCCAGGGATCCAGTGACAGTCACAGCTGCTCTGGGAATTCCACCCCAGCCCCTCCCCACCCTCCCAGCCAGGAATTCCCAATTCCCAGTATCCCATCCATCCCTTCCCTCTGGCAGTGGAAGCCATTCCCTGTGTCCTGTCCCTCCAGGCCTTGTCCCCAGTCCCTCTCCAGCTCTCCTGGAGCCCCTTTAGGCACAGTAAGTTCCCCCTGAGCCTTCTCTTCTCCAGGCTGAACAATCCCATCTCTCCCAGCCTTTCCTCATGGAAGAGATGCTCCATTCCCTCTGATCATCTTCACCTTCAGTGACAGCATTTCCAAAGATCCCCTCATCCTGTTGACTTGGGACACAAAGGATGAATTTTCATGAGAGCACCTCCCACAATTCTAACACCAAGCCCCAGAGCTTTCCCAGCGGGACAGGAGATCCAAAGGAAAACTCTGGGCCTTATTTTTAAGTGGGATCCAATGTCTCTGCAAGGGACCAAGGCAAACACCCAGCTCCAAGCTCCTGGATTTGTAGATATGGATAGTCTGGATCTGAATTTCATGGCTCAGCCCTCCTCTAACTGGGACTTTCAGTGCTGCCATGAAAAATCCAACATTCCATCTGCTGCATGCAAATCCCTCCTTATATTTTCCTTTGGAGACCTCCAAATGCTCTTAAAGCAGCCGAGCCTCTTCCTGAAGAATGCTGTTTATGCTTTGCTCCACGCAGTTCCAACTTGATCCATTTCTCCAGGTGGGACACTGGAGCGGGAATGCAAACAGGCTGGCAGGTTTTATTGGATCACCTTTTATTAGGAGGAGAAATCCCCACACACCATCAACAATGATTCCTTTTTACAACAGCCCCCCTCACACACTCTGTGTGTCCTTGACAGCCAAAATTTGCTCCTACTTCGAGATTTTTTTATTTTCACTCTCCCACTGTGATGAAGTTTATCCACTGTAGCTCATGTTGCCACCTGGATCGTGGAATCGTGGAATGATTTGGTTTGGAAGGGACCTTCAAGATCATCCAGTGACACCCCCTGGATGGGCAGGGACACCTCCCACTGTCCCAGGCTGCTCCAAGCTCCCTCCAACATGGCCTTGGACACTGCCAGGGATCCAGGGGCAGCCACAGCTGCTCTGGGAATTCCAGCCCAGCCCCTGCCCACCCTCCCAGCCAGGAATTCCCAATTCCCAATATCCCATCCATCCCTGCCCTCTGGCAGTGGGAGCCATTCCCTGTGTCCTGTCCCTCCAGGCCTTGTCCTCAGTCCCTCTCCAGCTCTCCTGGAGCCCCTTTAGGCCCTGCAAGGGGCTCTGAGCTCTCCCTGGAGCCTTCCCTTCTCCAGGGGAACATTCCCAGTTCTCCCAGCCTGGCTCCAGAGCAGCTCCAGCCCTGGAGCAGCTCCGAGGCCTCCTCTGGATTCATTCCAAAAGATCCAGTGAAGGTTCTCACACAGAGCCAATGAAGGTTCTCACAGAGATCCAATGAAGGTTCTCACAGAGATCCAGTGAAGGTTCTCCCACAGAGCCAGTGAAGGTTCTCCCAGAGATCCAATGAAGGTTCTCACAGAGATCCAGTGAAGGTTCTCACACAGATCCAGTGAAGGTTCTCCCACAGACCCAGTGAAGGTTCTCACACAGATCCAGTGAAGGTTCTCACAGAGCCAGTGAAGGTTCTCACAGAGCCAGTGAAGGTTCTCACAGATCCAGTGAAGGTTCTCCCACAGACCCAGTGAAGGTTCTCCCACAGAGCCAGTGAGCCAAACACAACGTGCTGGCTGCCCACAGCCTGGCCAACTCCAACCCCTTTGGAATAACAGCCTCAGGGTTGGTTTCTCAAGCATCCAAAATTTTCTGACTTTGGATTACAGCAGTGGGTGCAGTGAGTGAAGGCGATGGTGGACAGAGGATAAGCAGGTCTTCACTCCTCCTTTCCCACATTCTCCCCTTTTCCACAGCAAGAGAGATCCAGCAGAGATGAGGTCAGGAATCGATGATTGCAGGAAGTTTTATGAGCTTTAATTTCCAAGATATATCTTTAACATCCAAAAAATATCTGGTCAAAACTCCTCATGGTTATCCAGCATCATCCCTGGAGAGACAAAAAAGCACAAATTCAGTAATGGACTTTATTTTTAACCATTGCTTCTCTTGTTTTGTTGCCTTTGGTTTGAGCTGTCCAATGCCCAAATTTCTGCTTATACAGAGAACTCTTCTGCTAATCCAGTTCTTTTTTCAGCCAAAAATATCCACTGGGAGCATCAGAGTCAATGTGACACAGATTCTCGGAGTTCTATGTTCCAGGAAGGAGTAATTGTTATTAAAACGTAAATTTCAATTATTCTTTGAATTTTTGTGAGTTTTGTGTGACTGAGGCCACCTTCATTGTTAGAGAACATAAAACTGAGAAAGTGAGGGAAGAAAGAAGGAAAAGAAAGGAAAAAACTGCCTTGGCAAGGTGGAAGTTTTCTGTGAATGCCCTGGGAGCAGCACCCCAATAGAGGGTTTTTTACAGTAAATTATTGCCTAATTTCATCTTGTTTGTTCTACCTGTTAATAATTAAAATGGGGGGGAGGGAAGAATAATTAAATAAAAAAGAAAAAAAAAACTAAAAGTAAGAAAAAATTAATTTAAAAAAAAAAAAGACGGTGGGGAAGAGACTGCAAGAAATAAAGGAATCAAAATAACAAGAAAAGAAAATAACAATAAAAAAAATCCTTGTGGTGAAAACAGGGGGAGGACGAAAAAAGGAGGGGAAAAAAAAGGATTCTGGCGCTAATTCCGAGCAATTTGCACCTTGTGCCCAGCTCATAACTCTCTGCTCCACGGCTTCCACAGCCCAGGATTTATGGCTGACAGTCCCAAAGCGGTTTGGAAATGGCACAGCCCCGAGACCTTGTGGTGGGGCTGAGGGATGGTTGAGAAAACAAAACCGAGTTAATTTATGGGAGTGTTCCTTGGGGCTGGAATTCCAGCCCTCCTCTAGTGGAAAAGTTTTGCACGCACACACAGACACAAAATCGCCTCTTCTTTTTCGGGTTCTGACTCTTTCTCTCTTTATTCTCCTCATTTTTGCTTCTAATTTTTGTTTCAGAACCTCTGTGCACCCTAAAGAAAATCTCATCTTATTTTTCAAAATCTCATTATTTTATTTTCTATTTCATTTCTGAAACTGTTTTCAACTAAGAACAATAAAATTTCCTTACTTTATAAAATTCCTCTTTCTTCTGTCTCCTATCCTGCATACTCATAAACATTTTGGAAATTTCCTTGGAAAACAGAAACATCAAATCACTTTAAAAAAATAAAAATAGTAATTTCAACGAGCTTCAGACATTTTCAAGTTGTTGAATTTTCAGAAGATCAGGGAAATAATTGTTCTTTTAATCTCCAAAAGTGGGTCTTGGGAAAGAATTAAAATGTGGATTTTCCAGCTCTTCCTTATGTGATAAATGTGGTTAGGGAGAAAATCCTGGTTTCCATTGTGTACTAAGAGGATCCTGCAACTGAAATCTTCCTGCCCCTCTGGATTTAATGCAGAAAGCAAGGGGAAGTGAAGGGAGGCAGACACGGAGCCAGTGGGTTGTGCTCCAGCATTCCCAACATTTGGAATGTCTGCAAATGTCTGCACTGGAAACATTCAGGATCCAGACAGGCCTCGGTTCTCACTGGGCGAGCGGAGGAGATGGGATGGGTTTGGATCACACTGGAGGAGATGGTGTTTTCCAAACTTTTACTGGGAATTCTGGCCCAGGTTAAATCAGTCACACACCGACCATCAGCCTGGTCTGGGGTCTGCAGGTGCAAACCAGATGTGAACAGCACAGCTGGGCCATAAAAGGTGTCAGATTGATGAGATTTATCAGATTTTTCAGTATCAGGTAGTCCACACTTTGTCCTCCCTTAACATTATCCTTTGTCCCACGTACCTGATTTCCTCTCCCAGTCCCTTGTGGTTTTCCAGGAGCAGATTAACATTCCCAGGTCAGTTCTGGGCTCTGCTTAATGGCTTCCCACTGCCTTTTGTGACAGCTGAGAAGCTGAATCAGTGCCATTTTCATATTTTTCATAAGGACATGAAATGGGGATGGCCTGAAACTGAAGGAGGGAAGGGTTAAATGGTATTTTGGGAAGGAATTCCTGGCTGGGAGGGTGGGGAGGCCTTGGCACAGGGTGCCCAGAGAAGCTGTGGCTGCCCCTGGATCCCTGGATGTGTCCAAGGCCAGGCTGGACAGGACTTGGAGCAGCCTGGCTGTGGATATCTCTCTCTGGGAGTGAAACACGTCATAGACACCCCATTTGATGAAATGATCATCATTTGATGATCATGTGATGAAACACATCATTTTTCCCCATTTTTCCCCAATTTTTTTCTCATTTTTGCCCATTTCCCCCCCATTTTTGCCCATTTCCCCCCATTTTTTCTCATTTTTCCCCATTTTACCCATTTTTTCTATTTTACCTCATTTTTCCCATTTCTTCCCCATTTTCCCCATTTTTTCCCCATTTGTTCCCATTCTTCCCTGTTCTTTCCCAATTTTTTTCCACAAACAGCCCTTCCTGTGAGAACCACCCAGACATCACCACCTTGGATCTTCCTCTTCATCTCTGTCCATCCTAATCCAGCTCCAGAGGCTGTGCTCCATCCAGCATGGCCCTTCCTCGCGTCCCCTATCAAGGCGAGGATGTCACCCGAGGCCAGAGCTGGGTGTAAAGCTCTGAGATAGCCCCGCTATCACCTCCCCCTCGGGGTGAGAAGAGGCGTTATCAGCCCGTCCTGAGATAAGGAGCTCTGCCCGGAGTGACAGCCAAGATAAATGGCCCCGCATTGACTCGTTGATAACGCCCCGGCTTAAATCCAAGGGAGCTCCCTGATCCAGGAGCTGGAATCCAGCCCCACCAGCCAGGAGAGGGATTGAGCTGGCCTCCAGCAGTTATTTTTGAGCACAGCTCAAATAGCTTCCCAACAAAAAGGGTTAATCCACTCCTGGCTTTAAGCCCTGGCTTTGGCATCACCTCCTGTGGGGTGCAGGAATCAGTTTAGGCACCCAGGCTTTTGTTTCTCAGCCACCAGGATGGATCATGACAAGCTGATCCAGGGAGGAAGACAGTCCCATCCTATGGATGTGGACTCTGGCTCTTGTCTTAGCCTCTGACCTTGCCCAGTTCACCAAGGATCCAGCTGTAACATCCAGGCTACTTCCAGAATTCCAAGAGATTGCCCAGTTCACCACCAAGGATCCGTCAGTAACATCCAGGCTACTTCCAGGATTCCAGGAGATTGCCCAGCTCACCAGCAAGGATCCATCAGTAACATCCAGTCTCCTTTTAGGATTCCAGGAGATTGCCCAGCTCACCAGCAAGGATCCATCAGTAACATCCAGTCTCCTTTTAGGATTCCAGGAGATTGCCCAGCTCACCAGCAAGGATCCATCAGTAACATCCAGTCTCCTTTTAGGATTCCAGGAGATTGCCCAGCTCACCAGCAAGGATCCATCAGTAACATCCAGGCTACTTCCAGAATTCCAAGAGATTGCCCAGCTCACCAGCAAGGATCCATCAGTAACATCCAGTCTCCTTTTAGGATTCCAGGAGATTGCCCAGCTCACCAGCAAGGATCCATCAGTAACATCCAGTCTCCTTTTGGGATTCCAGGAGATTGCCCAGCTCACCAGCGAGGATCCATCAGTAACATCCAGTCTCCTTTCAGGATCCCAGGAGATCCGTTGCTCTTGTTGGAAACTTCCCCTAAGGTTCCCCATTTTCCATCCAAGTTTTCCATGTCTCATCCCATCCATTGGAATTATGCCCCCCTACAATAACACTAAATAATTGCTCATCCTCTTCCATGCTCCAACGCTCTTCCTGGAATTTCAGGCTGTATTTCTCTCCATTTATTTGCTGTCAGTCTGTGTTACATCTTTTAGGGGTTTTGGTGTTCTTGAATAATCTGACAGTCAATTGTTGGTTCTGATTTCATTCTGATTGATGTATTGATGAGTGTATAGGCCATACACTGTCTTTATGGAATCATGGAATTCCAGGATATTTGGGTGGCAAGGGACCTTCAAGTTCATCTCATTCCACCCCTGCCATGGGCAGGGACACCTTCCACTACCCCAGGCTGCTCCAAGCCCTGTCCAACCTGGCCTTGGACACTTCCAGGGATCCAGGGGCAGCCACAACTCCCTTGGGAATTCCATTCGAGGGCCTCCTCACCCTCCCAGCCAAGAATTCCTTCCCAATATCCCATTTATCCCTGCCCTCTGGCAGTTTAAAGCCATTAAGTAGAGCCCAGAACAGAACTGGGAACATTTGGCCAACTCAGGAGATGCCAAGACTTTAAGGCCAAAATCTAATTTCATTTCAAGTTCTTGATCACTTCATGGTCCAATTGAAAATTAATTAATTTTGAGGCAATTGTTGAAATTTCCAGCTTAGCAGAGACTGAAAATCCCCTGTGGCAACCTCAGAAAATTCCCCGAGAGTTGTCCTATTGCTCTGAGGCAGCTGCAGAAATTTTGGGATCCTTTCAGAAGCCCAAATTTCCCAACGGTCTGGAACATTTCCCCCAAAGCCATGGTTCACTGCACTTTTCCTTTTGATGAAGAATTGAATAGCAGGAAAAAACTTCTGTTGGACCATTTTCCATAAAACTCTTAGGATCTCCTACTGCTTTCTTTCCCAAATGTTTATTTTGTGGACCACCACAATGGTCTGTATGAATTATTGGTGGTCTGTGCTCTTTAATATGGGGAGTTACTGCTTTATAATATAGTTAATATTTTTTTATGTTATTTTGAGTCTATATTTTCATTTTTTCAACAAAAAAATTGACTCAAAAATGCCAAAAAATTTCATTACGATGAAGCTTTCTGTTCTTACATTCACATAAAAATATTATGGTTTTTAATTTAAAAATAACTCATAAAGTATTTTCTATTCAAAATAAGTTTGGAAGTTATCAAAATTTTTGGTTTATTTAAAATCTACCTTCTAAGTAGTACAAAAATGGCAAAGTAGCAAAGAGAAAAAAATTTACACCAGTTCTAAGAAAAAGAAAATATGGGAATGAGAATTTTAATAGGAAAGATATTAGGAAATAGTTTATTGGAAAAAGGGAATTGACTTTCAGCACTCAGAGGTGGTAATTAGGTGCCAATATTGAAATTGTTCACAACATCAGCTTGGCCATTTTTCACTGGCTCTGGTTGCCCATTTGGGATGGGATCAGACACCTTCCATGCTTTGGATACTCCCCAAGGAGCTTTTCACTGCCTGGGCTTCCACCACAATCCATGGAAAGGAAGGGAAGGAGAAGGAGCAGGAGGAGCGACATTCCCAGCACCCAGCCAGGCTCCTGCTCTGAATCACCCCAATTTATTTGTTGACTACAGGAAATCTCTGCAGCTGAGTCAGCTGAGAGAGGAACCAAAGTTTTGTTGGGATAAAGATCCACTTCTTCCAAATTTTGGTCCGTGTTTTATCCAACATAAAATGCTTGTGTAAAAAAATATGATTTTTTTAACGTTCCATGAACATGAGATGTTTTATCTGTTGATTAAGACAGAAGTCTGAATTCATCCCAAATATCAGCACCTTGATGCCAATGAAATTCCCACTGGGAATGGATTTTGGGAGGGGAGGTGTGTCTCCATTTAGAAGAGGTGTATTTATGTGTGTGTGTCTCAGTGCATAAATAGACACCCTCACACGTATTCCATGTTTGGAAGAGCTTTGTAGTAGAAAGTTTGGCTTCCCAAGGAATTTTCTGTGTTTTCTGGCAGCCACTTCCAGCCAGGTTAACCTGATATTTCCCACAGAACTCCAGGCCAGGGAATGTGATTATAAAACTTTCCCATCCAGGCAACACTTTAAACCAAACTCATGATACTGAAGGATGGACAGATTCCATTCCCTGTGTGTGTGTGTCATGAATCCACTGGATGGGAGGGCTTTAGAACCTCCATACAACGTTTTTCCTTCTTTTTTTTCTTTTTTTTTCCCATTTTTTCCCCATTTTTTTTTCCTTTCCAGAAGTGAATTAACAGAAGAAAAACCATTGGCCAAAAGAACTGGGTCCATCTGAGCTGACTGGGGTTGAACTCATGGAGCCAAATCTGAACCTCAAAGACCCACCACAGTCTTACACTGAAGAAAATAAAAGGAAAATAGAAAAAAAAAAGTCATCAAACTCTTCCTTTTCAATGGGATTTTGCGGCAATGTAAGCGTGGAATTCCGAAAAATCAAATCAGCATTCGTGGAAATAAAATATACAAGCAGATAATTTAAATAGAGCCAGGGATTGCTCCCTCCAGGCTCAAAGCTTGGAGGGAAAACCACAAAAACAAAGACACTGAAAAAGCAATTTCCCCCAGAACAGCTCCGATTAATCTATTTTCTGTGCAGACCTCACATGAGAATATTGATAAAGTGCTGCAATTCCCTACAGCCTTTGGATCCCAGCAGAAATTATCATGGAATTCCAGAATGGTTTGGGTTGGAAGGGTCCTTAAGGATCATTTAATCCCAATCCTCTGCCGTGGGCAGGGACTCCTTCCACTACCCCAGTGTCATTAAATTATTATAATGAGGGCTTCATCATGTCCTATCTGTAATATCCTCTGGAATTATGATGGAAAATCCAAATGACTCCAGCAAGGAGCCATCTCCTCATAGCAAATGATTAAGTCTATAAAAATGAATTTTATTTCCATTTTTCCTCTGAGGAACAAAATCAAGGAAGAGCCTGGAAGAGCCCTGCCAGCTTTGTTTGATTCATTTTATAATCTTAGTTATGAACTCCATTCCCTCTCAATTCTTCAGGAATTAGTTTCTTCAGGAGTAGGAATTTCACCTAAAATAACATTTAAGAACAGCATTGTCCCGGTTTGTGGCACCACTCCCAGAATGTCCCAGGATAAGAAATTCCATCCCAAAGTCTCATCTGCCCCATGCCTGTTCCTGGGTTGTCCATCAGCCAAGGAGTCGGTGCCCGTTCTGATCTTAATTTGCAAATCTGCTTAATGAGACTTTTATCCAAGAATTTTTTTAGATGGAAATTATCTGAAAATTTAATTTCTCTAAAGAAAGACGTGGAGCTCCTGGATGGAGTCAAGTGAAGGTTGACACAGATAACGAGGATCTCCAATTCTTGAGGTTTAAAAGATGCCTTGGAAAGGTGAGGAACCCACCAATCCCACGCATCTACTGAGGTCCAAAGATCCCATGTAGATGTTCCTGCACATGTACCTCGCATGGCTTCATCAATTGCTTTTGGGATTGGCCAAGTATCCACTGGACTGGAACGTCACGAGGAGGGGCTGAGGGAGCTGGGGCTGTTTGGTCTCAAGAAGACAAAATTGAGAGAGGATCTTACCAAAGTTTAGAAACATCTGCAGAGCATGGACCAGGTTCTGCTCCATGGGGCCCAGCCATGGGACAAGGAACGGGCAGGAACTGATCCCAGGAAATTCCACCTGGCTGTGAGGCAGAACTTCTGCCCTGGGCAGTGCCCAGCCCTGAGCAGAGCCCAGGTGGAGTCTCCTCCCTGGGGATATCCCAGAGCCATCTGGACACATCCCACGTGCTCTGGGATGACCCCGCTGGAGCAGGGGGATGGGATCAGTGGCCCACTCTGGTCCCTTCCAGCCTGACCCATCCCAGAATTCTGGGATTCTGTTGTTCACCCAAATTCCAAGCAACACATAACTTCCTGAGTTGACCCCAGTTTTACCAACTTTTTGGTGAAAAATAACCCCAAAACTGGCGGTGACCAATCCTGTAAATAATTTCTCGAGCAGGATTAATTCCTGTGATTTACTGGCAGGCAATCCAGTTATTAATCCAAAATTTAAAATCTGTTAAAACCATCCCCTGATCATTTAAAAACCTGAAAAGTTTTGCTGCGTCCTTAAATAGATTTTTTTCCCCCCAGTAATTCCTAGAACTGACCCAGAAACTGCATCCAAATATTTTTTCCTCCTGAAAGGCAGATATCCCTAAAAAGCATCTCTCCACTGTTACCTCTGACAAATTTGAAGAATGGAAAGTGAGTTCTTAAAACATGAAAAAGGCATTCTGGGCAAATATTTGGCCATTTGAAATTAAAGATGGCCAAAATCAGCAGCCCTGGTTTTTGTGAAATTCCCATGAAGATCAAAGGGAATTTATGGCGGGGGGGGGGNAAGGGGTTTATAGTGGGGGGGGGGGGGGAGGGAATGCCCATTTTTGTGTTTATTTTTAGGCATCTCCCAAAGGTTTCTTCCTAAAGAGCTTTTAGGTCTGCGCTGTTGTGTCTCCCCATTCATTTTTATTGGAATAAATTGATTTAAGATGATTTTGGCCAGATTTGGAGGCATTTAAAAATAAACTGCTGAATAACCACAATATTTCTGAGCAATCTCTCACCTTTCTAGGAATTACTTTCCAAAAGTGTGATAACATTTTTTTAGATGAAGGTTTGTTTCTTTTTTTCCTAATTCTAATCTTCAAGAGTATAAATATCCCTGGAGAAAATGGTAACTTCATAATCTTCAAACATAAAAGCAGAAAAATTTGATTTTAGGATAATTAATGAGCTCTGGGCTTCACTAAATCCCACAGCCTTAAGGAACCATGGAGGAAAAGAGGATTGGCTATTCCACATGGATAAAACTCCACTTTGTATCCCTGTCTTCATTCAGATCCCTCCTAATCTGATTGTATTCCATATCTTACTAAAAATTGGCATGAATTACATGGATGGATCTTCCAGAATAGCCAAATAAAATAAAACCAAATTGAAGTAAAGCATGAACATTCCACAAAAATAACACCTCCCATCACTGCCTTAAATCACTGGAACATCCTAAAATTCCTTTTCAGGTTTGGGCTCAGTTCCCACTTTTCCCATCTTGAACTTTGCTTTGGGGTTTTTTCTTTTTTTTTTNCCCTTTAGACTTTTTTTTTGGGTTTTTTTTTTTTTTTTTTTTTTTTTTTTTTTTTTTTTTTTTTTTATTTTTGGTGGGTTTTTTACAGTGTGAATGCAAATATCAACACCAAAACCCATTCCCAGTAGGATGGAAGGGAGACACACAGGGAATGTCAACCATCCCTGGAGCATTCCAGGGATCTCACCAACATCTGGCCCATCCATCCTTGACTTCCCAGCCCAGATCACCGCTTTTGAAGCCTCTTGGTCCAGCCCCAGCCTTGTAAAGCTGAGCTTTGCCTGCGCTTGCGCTGTTGACTCAGCTGCCGAGGGTATCCGGCCATTTGGGCTCTGGAGTTCCAGGCAGATGTCCGGAATTCCAGCCAAATCACTCCCTCCTGACCTGTTGGCTACAGGAACTGGCACAGAAGCCCTCACTAGCCCAGTTGGCCACCTGGATCCGGACTGATCTTTGACCCTTTCCCTGGCACGTCTGAGTGTTGTAAAACTCGATTTGTTGGCAGCCATGGGAATTTCTGGGAATTTTTTTTCCACAGATGTCCACAGGAACCATGAGCTGATGTTTCCCTGCCTTCCCAGGGCTCCTCTGTTTATTTCCAGACCTTGCAAAGCCCTCAGCGAGGTGAAGATGATTCTTCTGTGGGAAACAGGAGAGGGAGGGACAATCCAGGTGTTGATTTCACAGCCGGTTTTTCAGGGATGCACAGCAAAAAAGCTCTGGAGATTGGGACATTTTTGCTTTGGAATTCTTTGGGATTGGTTTCACATGGCAAAGATGTCACTTGAAAATAGGGACTGGGAGCCCTTGAAGTTAAATTTACAGATGAAGACCTAGAAATGGAGGCAGTGGAGAAGATGTGAGTTAAGGAAAAAAAAGACAGGGAGGAGGGACCCCATATTTAAAACTTATATTTACATTTTAAACTTCCAATCCCACAGTTTCAGCCAAGGCCCTGAAGAAATTTGTGGGTTTACTGAGCAGTGCTTAAGAAAAAAAGAAACAAAGGTTCTGGGGAAGTGATCAGGGAATGGGGATAATTAAAGTTAAGGAAAAGAAAGGAAGAAGAAGGAAAATTCAGGTAATGATCTACACGGAAGGCAGGGAGAAGAAAAAGTCTTCCCTTTTAGCTGCATCTTGCTGGAATTTTCTGTCAAAGAAAGGAAATATATTCACGAATCACAGAATCCCAGGATGGTTGGGGCTGGGGAGGCCTTAAGGATCATCCCATTCCATGGGCACACATCCCACTGTCCCAGGTGCTCCAAGCCCCAATGTCCAGCCTGGCCTTGGACACTTCCAGGGATCCAGGGGCAGCCCCAGCTTCTCTGGGCACCCTGTGCCAGGGACTCCCCCCCTTGCAGGCAAAAATTCCTTCCTGAAATCTACTCTAAATCTGTCTAAATATTCAACTAAAATTAATCTACCTAAATATTTAATTTATATAAATAGTAATACATTATTTACATTACCAAAGACAGCAGATCAAACAACCAATTAGACATTCCTGCCTTTCTCCTTTCCTTTTTTCCCCCTAATTAAACAGGTCCAGGCTGAAACCTTCACCTCAGGGAGTTTTTTCCTCCAGTCCCAAGGTCCAACACCCCAAATTTCGGGAGAAGGCAACCCTCAGATCCCAGCATGACTCAATCCCGCTCACCTAACACGACATTATCCCTCAGGAATCCAACACACACACACACCCAGGGCTCCCAGCCAGCCCCTAATCCCGGGAAAATCGAGGTGGCAACGCATGTGAAAACACTGGTGGGAAGTTTGGATCCCGGGATATTTTCCTCCAGTCCCTTTCCCTTCATTCCTGACTCATTTTTCCCACTGGTTGATTCCTTACCAGGGGCTATTGTCTTGTGTTTGTGACATCACAGGCCATCGCCATGGCAACGGTGATGATGTCACAGGGGTGGAATTAGCACCTATTAACAGGAACAGGCACAGGGAAGGGATGAATAATGAGTTCAGGGCCTGGATTCGACACAAATTACCAGGAATTTTTTGGACAGGAAAAATCCTTGAAAGGTAAATGGGGCTTATATTTAAATATTATGTTTTCATTGGGCTTGGCCAGCGAACAAAAGCTGATATTTGAGTTATAAAACTGCAAACACCAGGGCGAGAACAGCTGGAGGGTCAGGAAAGTTTTTTTCCATGCAAATGAGCCAAGGATTATGAATTTATTTGGAATGCTCACGGACAGGAGCGTGTGCCCTAGAACCCAACAAAGCCCAGGGCTCATTAACATTGGGTTTCTCAGTCTGACAGAGAATTGAGTTGTGTTTAACCACACTTTGCTCTAAATTGTCTTTCCCCTCACATTTTGTCTCTCTTTTCTGGTTAACTTTATTATTTTCTCCTTTTTCCAGCCTCAAACCCTTTTGGTTTGGATTAGGATGGATAACCAGCAGCATCCTGCACCCATCACCAACCAGCAGGAATAAAACCATTGCTGAAATGCTGAATTTTATTAAAATCATTGAGCACACAAACTCTGGTCTGGATTAAACCAGAACTGAAAATACTGCCTTTTTCTTATTCCTGTTTTCTTTTGTTTTCCGAGGGAAAAAATGAGGACTAAGATAAAGGATGATGGATTTAGATGGGATATTGGGAAGGAATTCCTGGCTGGGAGGGTGGTGAAGGGCTGGGATGGAATTCCCAGAGAAGCTGTGGCTGCCTGTGGATCTCTGGAAGTGTCCAAGGCCAGGTTGGACAGGGCTTGGAGCAGCCTGGGACAGTGGGAGATGTCCCTGCCCATAGAAGGGGTGGCACTGGATGGTCTTCCCCTTCCAACCCAAACCATCCCCCAGCTTCGGATGTCCTTGATTTTGGACCAGGAGAACTTTCCCAAACATCCAGCTGGTCCGTGGGAAGGAGATAATCCTGAGTGGGAAAAGGGATTTTTTTTCTGGGATGGGTGTGGTGGTGCCTTTGCAAAGGACTCCTGGACAATTCCTGCTGAGCCAAACCCCCCCTGATAAACAGGTGCTACTCCCACATTATTCCCTTTCTTTTTCTGTTCCTTAGCCACACCCGTAATTAAATTTTCTGAGCCCACAAGGTGTCCCCTGCCCGTGGAACTGGATCATCTTTAAGGTCCCTTCCAACCCATACCAGTCTGGGATTCTGGGATTCATTTGAATTGTTCAAATAAGGATTCCAGCCACCTGCAGCTTTTCCAGCATCCAGGAGGGAAAAGGAGACACCTCCAGAGGCTGATCCTGCTGCTGCCCCGTTGTTTGTGTGGGGACAGCGAAGGCCTAGGAATCCCAGCCCTGATAACTGGAATATTTTGGGGTTAGGACAGGGAATTTGATGAAATGTGAGAGGTGATTTTATCCAAGGAGAGCCACTTGAGCACGGAATCGCCACCTCTGACCTGCAGTTCCAAGAAGCTCCAAAACAACTCCTTCACTGAGCAATCACGTCCCCACTTGTCACACTGTCCTTGCTGGCACCTTCCTCCCCCTGTCCTCAATCTCTGCTATTCCTTGGCATTTATTCTGACATTTTCCTACTGATTTAACAAAAAAAAAAAAAAAAAAA
>VZSE01014911.1:329454-411905 GCA_013398275.1 Promerops cafer | reverse complement strand
AAATATCGAGAACTCTATATTTTCATGATCACTCTGCCCCAAAGAGTAATGTCTCTTTATGAGAGTCCCTGACAAACATCTTTTTTCTTAAAATATGCTGGCTTTAGCTTGGCATTCAGTTTTGATGGATGCTTGGGTTTCACCTTGGTATTTATTTAGCAGCAGGAGACTGTTACACCATGAAAACATTCTATCGCTTTGACATTATCTTTTAATTAACATTTATTTTGTTCTGGTCCTTTGTGTGCTCACCTCAGTATTCCTCCAGCACATCTACCTTTTCTTCCTTGTTCCTGATTACTTAGTACATGTGACTTAATTAGAATTTGAGTGTTTGGTTAACGAGCTACAAACATAGCTTGTTAATGTTTTAAGCCCTTCACGGGGCTTAATTTCTACCATGTTCTTATTTCATTTTTATTTCTATTAACTTTTACTAAAATTAAAAATCAACTGCCAGACTAGTTTCCATATTTCTTGGATGTCATAAATTGTTTTGGAACACTTCCAGGGATGGGGACTCCACCACTGCCCTGGGCAGCCCAATGCTTCACGACTCTTTCCATGAGGAAATTCTTCCTAATATCCATCCTGACTTTCTCCTGCACAGCCTGAGGCCGTTTCCTCTCCTCCTGTCCCTGTTCCCTGGGAGCAGAACCTGAACCCCCCGGCTGTCCCCTCCTGTCAGGGAGTTGTGCAGAGCCACAAGGGCCCCCCTGAGCCTCCTTTCCTCCAGGCTGAGCCCCTTCCCAGCTCCCTCAGCCCCTCCTGGGGCTCCGAAACCCTTCCACAGCTCCACTCCCTTCTCTGGACATGCTCCAGCCCCTCGAGGTCTTTCTTGTCCTGAGGGCCCACTGCAAGAAGTTGTGAAGTTCTGTGATGGTGAAATCACTTAAACATGATGAGTGGTGAAACAGGATAAGGGATTTTCCCTATCAAGAAACAGTGAAATTATGGGCTAAAGTCAGTGGTAGCAAATTCATGCCACAAAGCAAGTTGGGACTGTGGATCACTGACATAACCTCTGGGTTACCTCCTACAGATGAAGCAGTGTGATGCCAAATTAAGAGTTGATGCAAACTCACAGTATTATTCCCTTGAAAATTCCCATTTAGTGCCTGGAGCTGGAATCCCGCAGGAGTTGGGATAACCCCAGTGGATCTGATCAGGCCTGACATGTGCAGCTCTCCTCCTCCACGGGACGGAGGCTGCTGAGCTACTTCCAGAGTAGCTCTCTCCTCTTGTCATGACAGCCTGTCCTGCCTGTGGAGGAAACAAAGCAGTGCGTGAATCAGCTCCTTTTGGTTCGGCTGTGAGATGCTAATTACGCATCATTAAAGGGCAAGGCACCTTCAAGACTTCAAGATAAAAGCCGTGCCACTAATAGTTTGCTTTCAAACTTCTTTGAGTTGAGGCTTTTGAAACAGGTAACATCAAGAAATCTGTCAATAAAATCAGGAATGAAACACTTGTAAAGAAACATATAGAAAAGGGATTTTTTTTATTTACACTGGGACTTGATTTGCCTTTAGAAAATATGAATAGTAACTCATTACATGAATTTCTACAGTAATATAATTGGTGTTTTTCAAACAGGAAATAACATTTTGAGAGCCCATGCTACTTTAATCTCTTTGATCCTGGGGCCTTTGATCTGCCATGGGATGACATGACTGAGCTCAGGCATTTTCTTTGGTGATGTGTTGAAAATGTGAAATTACTGATTCCTGTAATCCAGCAGAGCAGAAAAATGTCTGTGCTTTTTATAGCTCAGAAACTGATACGACTTTCTTCCTTAGCTCAGAGCCACTGGAAATGTGAGGCCTGAATATTCCTTAAAGATAAGATTCTTCTCCTTACAGTGTTATCTTCACTCTAATTAGCCTAAGGCAGTCTCCCTCTGAATTACACCTAACTGAAATCTTCACTTCTACAAACCACTGCTCTGTGCCTTCAGTGCCCTGCAATTTTCAAGATGAGAGATGTGGGCTATTGCAACAGAATTCAGATGATACAAACCCCAGCAAGGGTTTCTCCAAAATAGTCTTTAAATGGCCATTTCAGATTCACTGGAGGGACTCAGCTCAGTGCCTTGAGCTGATGGCCAGTGGAGGAAGCCATAAGACTTGATTTACTCTCATACACTGTAAACATCTGCAAGTCAGTATCAAACTGGAGAAAATTGTGTTTAATACAGTGAGGTGCTTTCTGAAGCAAAAAGGTTTTCAAACAAGTGATTCATTTGCAGGTTCCTTCAGAGGTGCAGTCTGCTACTCTCCAGCTGAACGTGAGCACAGGGGGGAAACACAATTAAGTTAATTAACAACACATTTTATGCTGCATCAGATAATCTCCAAATTAGTTTGTAACCATTCTCCCAGAGCATACTTATAAATGTAGAGATGGTATATAATTTTTGCAATTTCATTGCCAATTACAGACACAACCTGAAATCTGGTATTGTTATCTATCAAAATAAACAGGATTGTGCAGAACACATATAGTTTTCAGTCCTAAGAACAACTGGATACACAGAAATTGTTTTCATCCAATAAACAGCATGGTCAGCTGAGAACATTTAGTTGCTATTGACCTGCTCTGATTTTTAAGTGCTTTGATAATCTGAGTGATACTTAGTCTGTTATAATATGCAACTGGTGAAGTGCAACGCACATTTCTGCCCCAACTTTTCCAAGTATATTCAAAAGAAACACATTCACTCAGCTGATGGGACAAGTGTAATAAACACTGGGAAAATTGTTAAAAGTACACTATTATACTATTTAGACTACCAAGAAAAGGTTAAATCTCAGATTTCAGGACATTTTTTGTTTCTGATGGCCTCCTGCACCTTTCCCATTTACCACTGCTACATAGTTGGACTTGATGGAAGTGGGGCTGGGGAGGGAAATGCAGTTTTACGTTCTAAAGATACCAAAGAATCCCAGACTGGTTTGGGTTGGAAGGAACCTTAAAGATCACCTCATTCCAACCCCCTGCCATGGACAGGGATGTCAGTCACTAGATCAGTTTGGTCAGGGCCTCATCCAGCCTGGTACTGACCACTTACAACCAGGAGCAGGGACTTTCTGCTACCAGCAGCACAATCATCACTTACTTGGAACACCTCTGCTGCCCTAAGAGAAGCCCAGGGCTCAGGAAATGAGGTGTGGCTTGTGGGAGGAACCAACATGACTCAAAACATACTCAACACATTTCCAAATCCATTACTGCTTTTCACTGTTTTCTTATTTCTGTGCTAGTTTTAGATTCATAAATTGCACTCTAACAATGCCTCCAGAGATATCCTGGAGCAATTTCAGTCTCAGTGTTCTCCTGAGCACAGCTGAGAAAAGCAAGGGAACCACAGCAATGTGAACTGGTACTAAAGAACCTGGAGTTATTCCAAGCTTTGGAGTTTCCTAAGCTCAGAACTATTTAGAAACTCCTTCAGAGTCAAAGGCCTTCAGCTAAAATTCCTCACCGGCGCCGTGAGGTGTTCACAAGTTTAAACAGGGATGTCTTGTGATAACCAGATGGGACATTTTACTTGTTCTCAACTATCACGGCACAATTCAGGCACAAATTATCAGGTAACTGGCTTTATTTATTGACTTTATTACTATTGATCCCGAACTGGATGTAATGGTCACAGAAATTAGAGGGAAGAGACAGGATTCTGCCACAGTGCTTGCTCTGCTGTGTGCCCAGGAAACTCTTCAGGAAGCCAGGGATCTATGAAGGGAAGGTAATCCCCAGCAGCAAGAAAAGGAAGTGCCAGCGAGCCTGCAGCTTCGAGTAGCTACAGCAGGACTCTGTGGTGTTCTGGTGCGTGGCCAGAGGAGCTGTCAGAATCCACCCACAATCTGGTTGTGACACATATTGCTGCATCACACTCCCACGTGTGATTTGTGTTTATTATCCTGAGAACAAGATAACATTTCATAGTTGTATTGCAATAAAAATTCCTACTGGTGAAGAACCATGAGATAGATAGAAATATGCATATATTTATATATAAAAACAGTAGAGGTGGTATCGAGAAATACTTGCTCTTTAGAAATCTTGACAGCCAGGGATCCTTCATAAATTTCAGATAAAGCTAATCCCTTCTGTTTTCCTCATCGAATTCCATATGACTAATAAATGCAATCAAAACAAAAGAAAAACATGTTTTTCGAGCATCTCAGGAAAACTCCTCTTAATGTGTAAGGAGCAGCTCATTTGTTGTTTTTATTCCACAGGCAGTTATTTTGATGAAGAGGTTCTGATCACACAGCAGTACTAAACCTCTCTCATTTCTCAGGCTAGTAGGCTGCTCATCAGCTGAAGGATGCCAATGACCAGCAATTAGCATCCTTCTCATTTAGGAACCCTGATTACACCTTCTAACACCTTCTTGTGTTAGTGCTGCATTAAGGGTAGTTTATACCATCTTGATTCGGAGTGTGAGGTGATTTAAAGCAGCAGCAGGGAGCAGAGACTTTTCTTACTTCTCTCAGTACCAGAAAAATCACCAAAATAACAGGTAAAGGCAATTAATCTCCCTGCCTGCTCACCTGCTGAGTATTCCAGGCTTCTATTTCTACTTCCCCACTCAGCCTTTCATTCTAATCAGTAAAATTCAGGAGAGTATTTGTTGCTCTCTCCAGTTTAGCATTATTTTTTTCTTAGGAAGAGATTAATGTCAAAGTGAGTTAAGTTCTGCTGTGACAGCCTGGTCTTTTCTACTGCTCCAGTTAGGATTATTCACCTCTATAAAATCCACACTGTAATGCCCCAGCCTGCTCCATGTGTTTAAGGGGAGGTCGTTTGATTCACTCTCTCCTGATGGGTTGGGGAAATCGGAGCAGCTCCACGGGGCTTAATTTCTACCTGGCTTTAAACCACAACAATGACACATTCAGGGAAAGGGTAATCCTTAACAAAAATAAAAATAAATAAAAGTAAAAATAGAGGGGGTGGATGAAATATAAGAAGTATGCACTGAAAATTATGAAAGCAAGTTCAGATGTTTTGCATTTCAAAAGATGGAAAGTGCATTTTTGTATGACAGTGTCTGTCATGTAGTATACCTGGTGTTGGGGGGTGGGTTTTTCTTTCCTTTTCTTTCCTTGTTACTTGTGGGATTTTTTCCCATTGAGTTGCTAAGAAGCACTGATGGCTGGGTGCTTGAGATGGCGGGGAGGGGGAACTCCTCTGGGTTTTGGGAGTTTCTCTCGGAGGGACAGAGATACCGTGAGAATAGGGGCAGGTAAGAGGACGGGGGTTGGAGGAGGACGGTCGGACCTGCGGCTTGGGAAAAGGAATTCGCTGCCACCGCCCTAACCTAGCCGGGAGCTGCCTTTCTTCTGCTGCGGGGCCCCGCACCCCTGTCCGGCCGGGACATCCCGCAGTTTCCAGCTACCGCTGCAGAGCTCCTGATACATCTCATGCACCACCCCGGGGTTTCTGCTCATTGCTGCCATCCCCGCTTGCTGCTTCCCAAGAGTCCTGCTGGGGCACCGGGACTGACTTCCCCGGGGGGGTTTNAGAGTCCTGCTGGGGCACCGGGACTGACTTCCCCGGGGGGGTTTGTGAAGCAAAGCCTCTCTTCCATCCAGCCACGAGGGGATCACCGCCCCTGCCCTGTCCATGGCGAGCCTGCCAGCGTCCCTGCCAGCTGTGACTGTAACGACACCAACGGGGAAAGTGCCGGCGGCCGGGAAGGCCGTCACTGGGTTCCTGGTTCTGTTTACTATTAATGCTGTACTTGTTGTTTTGTTTGCTTTGTTATACATTCTAGTAAAGAATGGTTATTCTTATTCCCATATCTTTGCCTGAGAGCCCCTTCATTTCAAAATTACAGTAATTCTGAGGGAGGGGGTTTACATTCTCCATTCCAAGGGAGGCTCCTGCCTTCCCTGGCAGACGCCTGTCTTTCAAACCAAGACACCTGGTTAGTTTTTAGAGTGACAGAGAGGCAAAACCAGATGGCCAATTAAATGCTGTGCAGTCACTAACTGAAGGAGTTTATGGGTGTGGGTCAAAGTCATTAATTTCTCTGGGACATGAGAGCACTGGAGCAACTCTGCATAAGCACTCCCAGACAACACCTGTACCTGTCAGTGTAGAGGAAAATCAGAGTTTCTGCAGATCTGTTCTGCAGTTCAGTGAGGAAGGGAATTGTTCTTCTTGATTTCTGAGCCACCATTTGACCATGAGTTTCTTCATCGAGGTCACAAGCAAGTTTCAGTTCCTTCAGTGTCAGTGTCTTGTGTCACTGGCTAAATTTGAGGTGCATCTTGACTTACCGTTGTTCTTGATGAGCACATCCAGTGTTGTGCTTTCTTGTGCTCTTTCTGATGTCTCTTCAAGTGACTGGACAAGTGCTTTGCTGTTATGCCACAGTTGATTTGATTTATGGCATCCAAATGATATCCACTGATAAGGACGACAGAACAGAACAGCATTTCACTCTGAAAAGGACAGTAGAACAGAACAGCATAGCTGTAGAGAAATAGATGAAGGTGTAACTGAGGCAAAGAGAAGTCATGCAAAACACAAGCAGGACGCCAGCTCAGCTCTGCAAGGCTGACCAAGCAAAAGTATATGCAAAACAATGATACTGTGCTTATTCAAAACTAGGAGTCGAGGAACAGCCCCCTAAAAAGGACGTTGAAGACAGACCCCAAAGAACCATATGAGAACTTCCAACAAGGGGTAGGACTATGTAAAATAAAGTAATACATGTACATCGAATAAGCAGGCAGAACTAATGAATATGTAATCTGTGTGTTATAAGTAAAGTTAATTTCTGTAGGTGAAGTTGTACATTGTTGATGCTGCTACAAGTTACTAATTGTTAATTGGTATATACATTAATATTGTTAAGAGTTACAAGTTAATTGTTAATTAATATATATTCAAGTAATTAAGTTAGTGTTATGTTGTAATGTAAGTGTATGACCACTAGAGGGGAGTAATGAGAACCACTCAAACGAACTTTCTAGAAGTTACCTCACATGATGATGACATTAGTATGGACTGCGATTGGAGAACCAAGTAACCAATGAAGTTCCAGAGTTTCAAAATGATTGGCCAAAAATGTACCACCTTATGAACCCATCGACAGCCAGGAAAAGGACCAATCAACAGAGGGATTTAGAGCGCACCAATCGGACGACCTTCAGAGACTTTAAAACCCTGAGTGAGGAGTAAGGGGGTTGCTTTTTGCTGTGGAACTTGACTCTAAAGCAATGCCTTGTGTGTTCACGCAATTTTGTAACTCTGACTTGATGAATAAATTATCTCGGAGCCTTGTCTCTAGTTGCTTTTTATTAATAAATGGGCTTGAGCCTCTTTCTTTTATTAAAAAGATCCGAGTCCTGTTTTGCCTGTTTATAACTTGTGAGTGATGAAAACTCTTTACCCAATGCTCAGGGCATTCAATTAGAGGAGGAGTCCTGCAAGTGACCAGTGCTGCAATAAACAGTGCCTGCTTTCTAGCCTTCAAACTGTGTTGCAAAGGTTTTATCTAGTCACTTTTGGTACCACCACAACTAGAGACCTCTGTTTTGACAACGCACCACTGCAGCTCAGGATTCACACTTTGTATTCTGAAAATGAGAAATGCACTTATAAAACATTAAATATGTATGAAAGCTTCCTCTGAAGGCCTAGGGGGCTTACTGGGGAAAGGCCAATAGTGTGCCCCTGGAGGGTGGCACCGTAGGCTCCGGGCATTACTCCTAGGTTAGGGTGATGGAGAAGGCTTCCCCCATGGCGCTCTGCAGCACTATTGTTAATCATCCCTGGTTCTGTCCCCCTCATTGGCCTGTTGGCCTTCCCTACCCCTTTTTCCCTTATATGTATATGTTCCAGCAAGTTCTCCCTTCCCTGTTCCCCCATTGGTCTGTGTAACTCTGCCTATCCACCCTGGCATTCCCTATTGGTCCCTTCCCTTTGTACCACCCCTGTGCCCTCAGACCATTGGCCCTGATGCTCTCCTCCGCCCCCTCTTTTCCTCTACTTACACCCTGGACCCTGCTCTCTCTATTGTTTTTTGTCTCTGGACCGTAATGTTGATGGGTTGTCAAGAAACCCTTGTTGGACCCCCATACAGAATCCCCTCCTGTGTTTCTTTGTGGACCAGCTATGTGTGGCCTCCTTGAGAGTGTGTGTGTGTTTGTGAGTGTACCCGAACGCGGCCTCCTCCAGGAAGAGATGCTTGTAGGGAAGGAATCAGCACCTTACCACCTCGCCTCGCTGCTACAGCTGTAATTGTCCCATGTGTGCACTGGCTTTATTTGCACGCAACACAGTTGATTGTTCTAAGCCAAGTGGAGTCAGCCTGCCAGTTTGGAGCAGACAAGGGGTCACTCTGCCATCTTGGGGCAGGCCATGGGTCAGCCACTGTCCCCCCTCTAAACCCATGTCCCACGGAAATTGTTTGGGTGGTTTTTAAGGCAGACCTTTGATTTCTGTGCAGCAGCAACAGCAATCCTGCTGACACAACGCAACAACCCCGCAGGTCCTCCCCATGGCCGGAGGTTGTGAGCACGGACCCGCTGGGGTGGGACGAATGCCCCCAAGGCAATGGGGGGGAAATGAGGTGAACTTTAGGGTCCTTCCAATCCAATCCTTTTCTGATTCTCTGATACTAAATCAGAATTCAAAACAAGTTTACTGTCTGTACCAGATTTCTGGAAATTCACGCCCTGCTGAAGCAGCATCCTAGAGTCTGGAGAAGGGTTCTCTCATCTTCATTCTGTTTGCAGTGGAGACTTCCTTCCCTTGTATGCTGACAATCTCCAGCATTTCTGTTGTATCCAGAACAACAGATACTGCTGTTACTGAAATGTCTCTCTCTAATCACGAAAGTCAGCCCCAGACCTGCTGTGAGTCTCTGAGGCAGAACTATGGAAGGGCAATCTCTGCCCATCTCATGCTTTTTGGTCAAGTGGCTGAGATTTCTCATGGTTCCTGTACCTGATCACAGTTACCAGGAGGATGCTCACCTGTGGCAGCAGACACAGTGCTGAGGAAAATGGAATCATTTGTTAGAACTAGAAGTTAGAATTGTAGATTCCCTCATGTTTTCCCTGTGAGCTGATGCAGGGGGTAAGGGGGAGAGTGGGGCCTTCCCTGAGCACCAAGAGCAGTTTTGTTGCCAGAGGCTGCAGGCAGAGCAAGGAGTGCATAATCTTAGTATTTTTTCCTCCACTGTCGAAAGGGGTGGCTTGAATAGCCTTACTTTCTCTCCTCACTGAGTTCTAAAATCAGCACAGGCTCCATTGTCCACTGGTGCATTCAGTAATATTAACATCATTACTCCTACAACTATGACCACTACCCAGGGTGTGAAACCCTACAGGCAAGAGTTTGGAAAACTATGTAGAATACCTGTATACAACTCCCTCGTGTATACTACCTGTTATTCTAACACATTTTTTGTTGTCACAGTCACTAAGTGACAGGTACCCATGATCCTGTTTCAGTCTGGGTTGGCAATTTGCAAACATGAGCCTGGGAGGGCCCATGGGATCTTGTTACCTGGGGACGTGGATATTCCTGTGTCTCCGCAAATGCCAGGAGTTCGGTGAGTGCCTGCTCGTTGTGTTCGGCCTGTGTTGGATAACACCCCTCAGAGCAACAGACCTGGCCATGGCTCACCTGATTCCCTGCAATAGCAAGAATATTTGGGTGACCCTATTGCACGCACTAAACCAAACAAAATGGCACCGGAAACCGAAATATTACACCCGGCCGAAATATTACACCCGGCAGTTTGATTTATCAAAATCCCACTGCTTGGCGTCAGCAGTTAGGTAGAGATCAAAGCAAGCCAGCATATGGGTGGGCAAATCCAGAGCACTGCATAAAGATCTGTTTTGCTTTGTAGAGAGCATGTGTGGCCAGGAATCCCCAGCAGAACAGCAGGGGAGCCTTGCACCATTGGACGGTTAGGTACGGTAACGCCTGACACGCCACTGATTGTAAACACACTGCACACCATAGATTGTGGAGAGCACTGAACACGTGATCAGTAGATTGCCATGATGACATACATTTATGGAACGTAAGAGAACGCATAGCTGTAGCTTATTTCTGCACTGGCCGCTAACGTAGATGGCATTTGCCACACTGCTCACAAAACTGGGCAGCTGTTGATTTTTGTTATTATCCCACGGGCATGAGTGTGAAGATTTTGATGGTATGTGCTGTATGAATTTAAAAGATGAATCAAAATCAATTCACAAACGCATTCAGGAATTAATGGGAGCTACACAGGATGCTCGTACCGTGTTTGCTATCTTGTCTGCAAAAGGCCCTGCAGAAGATGGTAAACATGGCATTTGTGGTTAAAAGCCAAAAAGGGGAATTGTAGAATAGGAATGGGGCTGCAGGCACCTCGGCCATGATGAGTTACAGCTGTGTCCTTGAACAAGACAAGGTAAACAACTTTGAGGGAGAAGAAGTGGATGTGTGTTGACATCTACAACAAGAAACAGAGAAATTTATGACCAATTACAAAAGAGTAGAAGGCACGTGCACATAGTTTGTTAGCCAGTTATAATGCAAAAAGGAGCACGTGTTATGCAGGTAATATAGAGAAAAAGTATAAAAAGTTGGACTGTGGGATAATAAACAGTTGATGCTTGCCACCATCTTCAGTATCAGTCGTTTGTCCACCGTCACACTACAGCTTTTCTGGCTTGCAGAAATGTTGAGAAGTGTTCACTAGTGGAGGGTCTTGGATGGGTGGATGTGACAGAAAAAGAAGTTAATTATTCTTCAACAGACTATGGTTTGAATTACATGCAGTAGATAATGTTTCAGGGCACACTCTTGAATAATGAGGAGAAAAACAGCGTGTTTTCTAGCAGCCTATCTTCTGGCAAGCTGTTACTGGTTTATTTGAATATTTGCATGACTGAACAGTGGAATTTGGTGAAAAAGAAAGCAAATAGTGTTCTGGGGTTTTTATTGTTCTGAACAGATTTATAAGGAGATAAAATCCAGAATTTCCTTCTTCACAGTGCCAAATTAACCCAAATTGGAAGCCACCTTCACATAATCCCATCTGAACACTTGCAGTGTGCTTCATTTGTTTAAATTGCCAAGACAACCGAGCCTTTGGGGAGGCACCTTCTTCACAGTTTCAAGTGTGTTTCAGCTGAAGGCCAGAGGCACGACATCAGTCATCACAGATTACTCTTATTCCACTGGAAATGCTCCGCTCATTTGGTGTGATGCCAGCGTCCTCCAGAGAGTTCCACAAAACCTCCCTGCATGCTTTGGATTTGAGATGAACTAACAGACACCTGAAGTTACAGATCATTAGGAGCAAACTCCCTAGCAAATACCTCGCTGCAGAAGTGGAGGATTGTGAGTTACCCTGGCTGGGTTTGAAAGCAGCTGCAGATAATTTTTACAGAGATTGATGCTGTCTCCTGGCAGCGCAGTACGCTTTGGGTTTCACTGTCCTTGCTCTTTGCCTCTTCCTGGAGGGCTTGGGCAGAGCTGACTGCTGCCAGTGATGCAGGCAGGGATAGGGACTGTTTGGCCCTGGCAGCATACACACTAATTTGACCTCTCAGAGGCAGGATTCATTCAGGACAGTATTTCCAAAATTCCAGCACTTTACTGTTTAAAATGCAAGCTGAGGCAGGCTGATGTGAACTCCAGGCCATGCATTTACTTCAGATACACACATCTTACAAATCTGGATGAATTTACAGCAAAAGATGCAATTTAGCTATGAGGATTTGGAAGGCATGCAGTGTCCAAAGATAAGGACATGCATAAATGTGCTGAGGAACAGAGCACCTGTAATTGGAAAGACGCATTTTGAAAAGAATTTAGAAAGTTAATAAAGTGTTTAGATCCCTACAGCTGGTCTTCGCACTGAAGGAGTATCTTATGCTCTACCAAATTGTTTTTTTAATTAAAATACATCCTTTATAAGAAGACCTAGGATTAATAAAAGAGCGTAGTTAAGTGACTGAGATACTGCTTCACATTTGAATTCTGAAGCAAATACGGTTTCTTGCCAATACTGTTCTTGCACACAGTCCTGCAGTGTAACTCATCTGTTTGTTCACTGCATGAAGAAAATCAGGCATAAGCTAGAAGGAAAAACCCTTTATGGAGTTTTCAGCGTAATTTTTTTAATGGAATAGAATTACAGTCCCTAAAGCCAAGCAGGTACAACATCAGAGCTGAAAGAGAACTCCAGGAAGGTCAAACAGAATGTGTTCTGAGCTCACAAAAAACCTACTACATCTTATTGAAAAGCTCTAGAATGGATAGTCTAGGGTGGGTTTTTTCCCTTGTTTGTTTGTTTCCTTGTTTGTTTGGTTTTTAATTTGTTGCTTAAATTCAAAAAACACAGCTATTCATTATTTATACAGAAGAATCTCATTTGTCTTCTGCTTTTCACCAAGTGCTTTCCAATTTAGAAAGGGTCACTTGATTGTAATGAAACCAAATGTTAGTGAATAATTCAGTACCTTTTTTCTTTGCCCCATTAGTTATTATTCATTAGTTAGAGCCAAAAGGCTGCAACTTTCAAATAATAACAAATCTTTAGTCAATAATTAGTAATAATTAAAGACTCAAAGCTGTTATAGCAGCTAGTTAGGAACAAAGAAGATTCTGTTTGTAAAATGAGAACTAATAAGAAAAAAATTAATTTCTCGTCAACTTAAATATTTCTAAAAATGTAAGCTTTCATACAGTGTACTCCTGGGAATCTCTTTGTAATTTCATTTGACAAACACAGAGCTAAAATTGGCATCCTTGTAATTAATTTACACTATTACATAAAAATATGGGGAGAATAATTCACAGAGAGAAACTGCATGGTGCAGAGTTGCTTTAAAGCTTTTTTTTCCTTTAATGGATTAGATCAGATACGTAGTTACATAAATCAGAATGGCACTTTGGGGGCTCTTACAGTCTGAGGTGCTGAAAAGATTTACAAATTTTAAGTAGAACTCAGTGATTGTAAAATTAGCCAATATTGGGCTATATGGAGAATCTTCTATTTTTTTTCCTGTGTTTCACACAACTCTTCACAAACCTCTAACATGAGAAAAAAAATAACATTCTAAACTAAAAGTAAACTAAAATGAACAAAAAAATTTACAAATTGCATGAAAATCTTTGGATAAACACTGTTCTGCCATTTTGGGTCTGGCTTACTACCAGAACTGTGAAGAACTGTTTGGCACTCCCACTGGAGGAAAAGTTCAAATTGCAGTTTTCTGCTGGAGCAGAGTTCATCTGACAAAAATCTTTAGTCCTGTAGGATTCCTGTGCTTCCCGTGTAACTGAGCCTGGCTCCAGGCACAGCATGGGAGATGCTCATAAACTTCTAAGGGGATCCTCCTGTGTCTTCATCACCTCCTTGGTAGTGCTATGCAGAGAACTGATCTGAGAGAGTGAGGACTTACTCAAAAGGACCCACAACCAACGAGAAAGGCAGATGGGGGAGAAAGGAGAACACAAATATGTTCCCAGGATCCCAAGAAGAAAGATTTCTAAATAACATAAAACCTGGTGGGGCCAAGCTGTCGGCTGGTGAGGAGAAGTAAAATGGCAGATGGATGTTGATGTGCTCAGGGAGATCACACAGCAATAAAGGCAGACTGGTGACTCCTTGTGGGGAGCAGCTCTTTGGTGAGAACAGTCACCCCAGTATCACTGCATGCCCTGATCTCCAGAATGGAAAGCAAAGGGAGGCAAACGACCTTCAAAGGTTCCACACAAGCCAGCATGAGTTCTGACAATGGGCTTCCAGCTTCCTGCCTCAGCAACAAAATGCACCTGACAATGGATTTAGGAATTGTTAGACATGGCCCTCTCCTATGACAGATCTCAGGTGAGCGGGAATGGCCCTGGCTTATTGTAAAGTTCAAAGGAAAACAGGAACGGACGTTTTTCCACTGTATTTTGGGTCTTTTCTAGGCTATTTCTTTTTGTATTCCACCACCTTATTTAGCTTTTGAGTGCTGCTGGGCATTGAGAAGAGTCTATAATTGTGCTGGGTGTTCTTTTTCCCTTAGCAGTTAGTGAGAAGTTAGAACAGGGCCCTGGGTACAGGAGTTCAGATTTGCCAATCTCCCGTGCTCTCCCCTGCATTTGTCAATGTCTGAGTTTCACCAACCATTATGCTGCCAATTTGCCTAGTTCTGTTCCCATGAAGTTCATCACAGCCTTCTCTTAGGAACATAAATGATTTTGTCATCTGCAAATTCTGCTGACCTCATTTTTTCTGTTCTACACCTCATTTCTGCCTTTCTGGATAATGAATGAGTGTATTAAATGCTAACTACAGTCCAGATCCTTGGGACATACTAATATTAACCTCCTACTGAATTGAAAACTAACAGCCTAATGAATTAAAACGCTTTGCATGAGAACAACAGTGTTGACACAGGGAAAATCAGGATGACTTGTGATTTATTCCTAAGCTGAAGAAAAAAAACCAAACCAAAACCCCTCCCAAAACTTTGCCTTGCAAAGTACCTGCAAGTACCTGTGATTTTCACTGAATTTAATTATGGGTCTTAGGAAAAAACAGGCTATGTGAGGAAAAACCAAATCTAATTTAAAAAGGGGGGGAAACCAGCTCTGTATTCCTGTTTCCTTTGCTGTTTGTGGAATCATTGAACTATAAAACTGTACCTTAAGCATTTTTCCCCCATGAAACTGCTGAAAGTGCCTTGGCTAGAATATCCTTGGAACATCAAAGCTTGTTTAGGTATTTGATCCAGAGGGGACAAGGTAAGCATTTATAGCTAATCAAGCCTGAAGTCAAAGATGAACAAGATGAACCAAACTGATGACTACTATAGCTTTAATCATGCTGGCAGGACATGCTGCCTTGTCAAAGTCATTTAGATTTTTCTGGATATCAGAAAAATTCCCGCATTTCTCTGACACTTCGGTATAGTATCTGTAGTGGATATTTCTGAAAGCAAAAAATATATTTGGAACAAACATCACCAAGCCACATAAAAAAGGGCAGTTTCTTAGTGTTCTGCCACTGTTATAAAAACTAATATATTAAAACTTAGATGTGTTATAAACTTCAGCAGAAAGTCTAGAGTTATTCCTGGAACTACAGTGCTTCAGCATCTAAAAAGTGTGTAATTTATACAGCAGCTTTAAAAACTCTAATTAGTGTCTTCCAAGTACAAATCATCTTGTTTGACCTTTGTCCCAAAGAAGAGGTAGAAGAATACGAAAAATGTTAATGAATATTCACATGCTCTTGAAGTGAACCTCCTTCATGCATGAACATTTTGAGAGACCAAATTTTCTTAGCACAAACCTTCACAGAAAGTGTGCAGGTGTAATAATGTATTTAATTAAAAATTTATTAAAGTAAACCTGTGCTACTAAACTAGGCTTTTCCGTGGGAAACCATAAAGTTCTTTGGGAAATCTGCCATGTTTTACTAAAGTTTTCAGTAAGTCTTATGAAAGCAGATTCCTTTACTCAGGTTAGAAGAGTTTACAAAATGCCTGACCTTTAAAATCACCATCCCGTGCCTCACTGTCTGCAATGAATTTGTCTCAGGGACATTTTATTTAACCTTTGTATTTGTGACAAATCTGCAGTTGAAAATTCACATCAAAGACACCTTTTTTGCTCCATAAATTAATCTAATTTTTCAATGTTGAATATTCCATTTCCCACAGTAACTTGATTGGTAGGTAGCTTACGTGGAAAAGTGATCCTGACAGGATTTTAGGAGCCAAAATAGAAATCAGGGCACCTGAGTGCAGTGTGTACACAATCTGTTATATTCTGTGGTGTATTGCAGCACTTCCTGCTTTTCCACTGATACTCTACTGCAGGAAGTGATGCCTCCTTTGAAGGACTCACTGTGCACATAACAGAATTTAGGATTCTACAAGGTTGGCAGGAAAAGTGGAATTTTTAGTACTTATGCATATATTAGAATAAAAAAATAGTTTAAATGAAGAAATGCAATTTTACAGTGGAAATGCACACTTTCTAGTGCCTCTGTAGATGGAGTAGTCTGAGATCCTTGTTAGGTACAGAACCTTCTAGATCACTGCCAGTGCTGAGATAAATGAGATCAGAAGACTTCTACATTAAGAGAATGGGAAAAATAAAGAGATTATGGGATTTTATACGTTGTCCAATGTTGGTGTTTAATGCATAAAATGCCAAACCAATTCAGAAGAGTGTTAATGTTTAAAACAGACTCAGAATTATTGTACTTGACTTCCTACTTAAGATTTGTGAGGTGTACATAGCATAATTTGCAACCAAGTAACCTTGAAAAGACCAAATTCACTTTTGTTAGTACTATTAACGAAGCCATTAAACATATTCACATGCCTGCTTATAAATTGTATTCATTATTTTCAAGATTTAAGACTTCTGTGTTCTGCTAAATTTCCCTGATGTATTTAAAGCAGAAACAAAGGCTGGGATTTTTGTTTGTTACTTGTCTCATCTTGTGGATTCTCCTCACTCCTGCATTCACTGAGTTGTTGGGTGAATAGCTCATTAATGTGATTTCTATCTGTGTACAAAGGCACAGGGCAGAAGCACTGTTATGTAACAGCTTGAAAAGACACCTATAAATAACCTCCTTTAATAACCATAAATTTACATTAGAAAGGTAGATAAACTCTGAAGTAAAAACCGTTTATTTTTATCTGATGCTGCTATTTCATAATCTCAGTGTTATCAGACTCATCCTGCATAAATTAATGGGGTCTTGGGGTTTTATACCATCTGGGAAAGTCTTGCAAATCGAATGGATTTATCCGGTAGGAACAGGGATCTAAAGAGCTGCATTTCTCTGTGGGGACTCAGTTGTACCTGGTACACACGGGAAAACTCCCAGCAGCATCCCTGGCAGATGAGGCTGTGCAAAGAAAGGCAGGCTTGGCTCTCCTTTTACCCATTTTCTAAACACTAGTGCTCTTGTCTCAGTAACCTGAATGTACTCAACCTCGATCAATTTTAAATATTCCTTCCTTGACACCAGTAACTGCCTGCCTTAATTTTGGACATTTTCTGAATTTATGCCTTCCTTTGGCCTAACACCTTTGAAGGAAGGAAAATCCTGGCAGGATAACCAAAATGTTCAGTTTTATAGTTGCTGTCAGTCCCTGTCATTACCCCTGTAGAAAGCAGTAGTAAGGCTGAGAGGATGTTCTCATAAAACCTTCCATAGGCGTATAAAGATACAAAAACCTAATAGAGTAAATTGAATGTGATTACTGGTGGAGAAAGCGAAAAGAAATAACTGAAAAAGGACTGTTTCTGTACTCTGGGAGTCTCCAATACCCATTGGGAGGTAATGCAGTGTAATGCCTCCTCTTGCAGCTCAGTTTCTGTAGGCAGCAGGAGCAGCTGAGCAGAGACGCGGCCCGAGGCAGATGCGCTCCACATGCTCCTGGTGGCAGGATCCGTGCCAGGCTGGACGGGGCTGGGGGCACCCGGGGAGAGCGGGAGGTGTCCCTGCCCATGGCAGGGGTGGGATGGGATGGGCTTGAAGGCCCCTCCAACCCAAACCATTCCGAGATTCTCTGATCTTTTGGTGGCGCTAAGGGATACCAGTGGAAGTGCTGTTCCTCTGTTGTTGGTTTTTAGGTACCTCTTAATATATTGGATACTTTATGTACTTCTTTGACTGAAGTTCCTTTGGTGGAGATACTTTGCAAGGCTCTGCAGCTATGGGGGTGGAACCAGGAAGCAAATTAAGCAGAAAAAAGCCCAGCAATGAAAGCTGGTCAGTCGGGAAATACATGTACTTTGAGCTCAGTGATGGGTTAGACAGACAAGGGGAGCAGCAGCCTGACAAGGAGGAAGGAAGCTGACCATCTTTCCCAGTGATTTTTGCAGGATACTGTTCTGCCCTGCAGCGTAAACACAGACAACATCAGTCAAAAAAAGAGGACCATCACTGTTATTCTGCTCTGAAGTTACTATTCCCAGACCACGTTCTTTGTCAAGTCTATTGAGCTGCCCTTTTCATCTCCTCCTCAGCATGGTGTAGGCAACTCCCCATTCTCTTCCCAACCAGAGCTCCATCCCTACAGGAACAGGTATTTCATTAAATGTATTACTAATGCTTGTCAGTCATTCTTCAGCCTTTAAATCAAATATTATTTTATTTGAGAGGTTCAGGAGTGTGATAGTGGAGAATGTTTTTCATCATTCTGCTGGGTGAGCCCTGATTCTTTCAGCTTAATGAAACCATTCTTACAAGTAAATTGTACATAATGCATTCAGCTGCTGAAGGCTCACAGAGCTGGCCCTACACTGGTAACACACAAGTATAGACATACCTGCAGGAGTTAGGATTGGAGCTGGTTTGAGTCAGCCTCACCCAGTACACTTTAAAATAACCCTCCACACCTCATTGCCGTAGCATTTTGCTGAAGTTTCACCTTCTAAGTTGCATTTATTCAGAGTTGGTTTTATTGCTTTGTTTTGGGTTCTCCGGGGGGTGGGGGGGAAGAGGTGTTCTTTTGTTTTGAAGATGAGTGTTTAAAATATTTTGAATTATTCAGACATTTAAAAATATTAAATGCCTGTAAATGAAGTCAGGCGTTCCTTTTCCAGATGGTCCTTCATCACTGTGCCATTCAAATACTTCCTCTTCTTGAACACGGATTTTAAAGTATTTCACTGCCAACAGATCACCTCATAATGTATTGATATATGTTTTTTCTAGCTTTATGAAAAGTCTATTTCCCCCAGAAATTGATAGATTTTTAAGATTTGATCTGAGTACATGTGTCTGGTTCCTTGGCAGTATTTTCAGATCTTCAGACCAACCAAGTGAGTTTGTAAAATCTTTCAGTAATTCTCTCCCTTTTAGTTTCATATTCCAGTAGAAACATTATCAGCACCTGGTGTTTTGTAACTTATTGCATGTATTTTGATCGCCTCTAAAATCTCTTGAAATTCTTCCACAAAAGGCTCAGCTTCTTAGGGAACAACCATTTATTGTTTGCTTATCTCCCTCCTTAAGCAGCTCATTAAAGCACTCCCTCTTATCGCTCTGTAATCACATTCTTTGTGGCTAAGACATTTCCATTTGTGTTCTTTATCAGACTTACTGGGGTGTACATTGATATGTCTGTAAAGTTACCTCAGATTCCTGGTATGGGTATCCTGTTCCCATTCTCCAGCACACCAGGTAACCCTGAGAGGAGATGTTTGCACTGTCTGTCCTGGGAGGAAGGATGTGGTGACTTCTGTGGATCCCAAAGCAGCGTGGAAAAGGAAAGCAGAGCAGGGCAGCAATGCTGCTAAGTCAGCCCCTGATGTTTTAGTGACTCCTACCCCCGATGTCAGGGACTCCTCTCAGAGCACACACTGCACTGGCTGCCTCCCAGCTCACCCTCCTGTGGCCAAAAGAAACGCTAACACAGTGCTGCAATGCATGACTTCAAGTGAGCACAAAATTCACTTCGTAATTTTACCATATAAATGGAAACTGCAGATTTGCTCACCAAAGTCTCCTGCCTTACTCTGCTCTTAAAATTGCTCTTTATGCTGTGAAAGATGTGTTGGATGTTTACTTGCAGTACTTCACTGTCATGTTTCATCAATAAGCTTTGAGGTCCTAACTGCACCTTGCTGGTCCTTATGAAAATAACTCAAGTCTAAGAAGTATTTGTTACTGGAAAATTATTGTTCTCACATTGAATACTCGTCACCACCACTGTTGAGGAAAGAAAGGAAGTAAGTTCTGAGATTGCACACCCTTCTTTTAAAGCTAGGAGGTACTGGGACACAGACATTTCCTCACCTCATTCACAATACAGGAAGCAAGGTACTCATTATCTACCTCTTATTTACTCAGTTGTAATTGTACTAACTGTAAACACACTGTACTGTTTAGTCATGGGTGATTTTATCACATTCCTCCCTAATATCCTAGTCTTTACTGAACGTATCTTCTTAACATGCCTACAAAGAAAGGTTCCAACTTCACTGAGAGAAAAAGTACAGAAAATAAACAACCCTCAGTATTTTGGGGAGCAATTTAAAGTGCAAGGGCTTGATTTGCCAACATCTTTAACATCACACATCTTTCTAGGCCCAGCTCCCACTGACTTGAATTGCAGCTTCAAAGTTCGGCTCTTCTCTACATCAGACCACAAAATTTCATGATGTGCAATCAGAAAATGAGTAATACACACACAGAAGCTGGAAGGAGAAGTGAACTGTCCAGCAGCACACATTTCTCTGGGATAGAAAGTGGAACAGTATTGCTGAGGTACTGCTAAATAAAACACAAGTGAATAAATAGTGCAAAAAGTGCTCCTACGTAAAGAAAATGTCCTGTATAAGTTTACTTGCTTGGAATCAATGAGAATTGGTTAACTTCTGTAATACCACCTGAATTAGATCTGGGTAAACTCTTAGGTGGTGTCCCTGGACAGCAGCTGATTTTCTGGGCAGGATTTAACGATCCTTACTCCAAGACTCTTGTGCCCTTCCTGAAATCCATTCTCATGATGCGTACATGTGGAATTCTCTGTCCCTCTGTCATAGGTAAGGACAGGCAGATCCCTCTGTCATAGGTAAGGACAGGCAGATCCTCCACACATGGAGCACCTCTCATACAAGGAAGGGCTGGGACAATTGGGTTTGTTCAGCCTCGAGAAGCTTTGGGGTGACTTAATTGCTGCCTTCCAGTACCTTAAGGGGCTGACAAAAAAGATGGGGAGAGGCTATTTGCAAGGGCCTGGGGTGACAGGAGAAGGGAGAATGGCTTCAAACTGAAAGAGAGGTGTTTGAGATTAGATGTTAAGAAATTCCTCCCTGTGAGGGTGGGTGAGGCCCTGGCCCAGGGCTGCCAGAGAAGCTGTGGCTGCTGCTGGATCCCTGGAAGCATCTAAGGCCAGGCTGGATGGGGCTTGGAGCAGGCTGGGATAGTGGAAGGTGTCCCTGCCCATGGCGTGGCAGGGAGTCAGTGACTTAAGGTCCCTTCCAACCCAAACCATTCTGAGATGCTATGATAATGAATGAACTGTAGCTTACCGTAGCTGTTAGCACCAGTGTGCCCGGGGAACATGAATGGGGCCAGGAAGGCCAATGGCACCTGGCTTGTTCCAGCACTGGTGTGGCAGCAGNTCCCGGCGCGCAGCTCCCGCCGCACTTTCGCGCCCCGCACGGTCCCGCCCGCGCGCAGCATGGCTCCCCCCGCGCCCCGGGCGCTGCCTCTCCTCCTCCTCCTGCACCTCGCCGCCTCCTTCAAGCTCAACACCCCCAAGGTGCTGCTCCCTTTCACCCGCGGCACCCGCGTCAACTTCACGCTAGAGGCCAGCGAGGGTTGCTACCGATGGTGAGTGCAGGTGCCGCCGCCCTTTGTCCGGTTCTCTCCCCCCGCAGGCACCTGCGGCGGCTCCTCGGCCTGCGGCGGGGCCTGACGGCTCCCGAGACAGCCGGGCCCTCTCTCACCGCTTTTACTTCGCTGCGGGTGGGTTTGGGCGGCCCAGCAGTGCGGGAGCAGACATGGAGATGATCCCCGAGGGGAAAGGTTGTTTATTTTGTGCAGTGGGGGTTAAACCCGCTGGAGAGGGGCGGTGTCTGCAGGCCAGGCCCTGAGCAGAAGGTCCCTGCTTGTAAAGGAAGCTTCCCGCCATGGCTCCGTGCCCGACATGTGCCTCACACCGCGTGTGCACCCACCCACACACTGCACACATGTCCACCTGCTTCTCCTTGTACCCCACACCCCCCAGCTGCTTCTCTCTGTACTCCACACACACACACACACACACACACTCCAGCCGCTTCTCCACGTACCGTGCCCACTCTGCCTCCGCACGCCGCCCGTGTGCCCACCCTGCTGCCCCGCACACACCTCGGCACAGTCCCGCGCCCAGNCTGAGATGCTATGATAATGAATGAACTGTAGCTTACCGTAGCTGTTAGCACCAGTGTGCCCGGGGAACATGAATGGGGCCAGGAAGGCCAATGGCACCTGGCTTGTTCCAGCACTGGTGTGGCAGCAGGACCAGGGCAGTGACCATCCCCCTGTGGTGGGCTCGAGTGAAGCCACGCTTCGAACTCTGTGTTCAGCTTTGGTAGCCCATGACATAACAGACATTGATTGAGCTGCTGGAGTCCGTCCGGGGAATGGTCTAGAGCACGACTCCTAAGAGATGCTTGGGGTTACGGCCCGGAGAAAAGCAGGCTTTTCAAACAGCCAGCGCCTCGCAGTTGGCGCCGCCGGAGTTCCCCCGAGGGAGGGCGGCGCGGCCCCGGGGTGCNNNACTTCACGCTAGAGGCCAGCGAGGGTTGCTACCGATGGTGAGTGCAGGTGCCGCCGCCCTTTGTCCGGTTCTCTCCCCCCGCAGGCACCTGCGGCGGCTCCTCGGCCTGCGGCGGGGCCTGACGGCTCCCGAGACAGCCGGGCCCTCTCTCACCGCTTTTACTTCGCTGCGGGTGGGTTTGGGCGGCCCAGCAGTGCGGGAGCAGACATGGAGATGATCCCCGAGGGGAAAGGTTGTTTATTTTGTGCAGTGGGGGTTAAACCCGCTGGAGAGGGGCGGTGTCTGCAGGCCAGGCCCTGAGCAGAAGGTCCCTGCTTGTAAAGGAAGCTTCCCGCCATGGCTCCGTGCCCGACATGTGCCTCACACCGCGTGTGCACCCACCCACACACTGCACACATGTCCACCTGCTTCTCCTTGTACCCCACACCCCCCAGCTGCTTCTCTCTGTACTCCACACACACACACACACACACTCCAGCCGCTTCTCCACGTACCGTGCCCACTCTGCCTCCGCACGCCGCCCGTGTGCCCACCCTGCTGCCCCGCACACACCTCGGCACAGTCCCGCGCCCAGAGCTCGTGCTGCTGCTGCTGGGGAAATGCCCCTTCTCTCGCCGTGGTCAGTAATGAAGGTCCTGACAGCCTTGAGCTCAGGGTATGGACACAAAGGAGTCGTAGCTAAGTCGGGAGCCTCTCACTGCTGCTGTAACATTAATACTTCACCTGGGGACAGTGAAGTCGAGTTTTAAAAGTGAAAGCTTTCCCGGTTTTCTCAGTGTTGAGCACGTGGGATGTACTCCAGGAACTTCGGGCTTCAGCCTCCTTCCTGCCTCGCACAGAGGGGAGGACTGGGTAGTGTTGAGCACAGGGGCTGAAGGCAAATCCCACAGCAGGTGCAAATGTAGAAAGTTCACAGTAGTCTTCATGTTAAACAGATGTTAACTCCTTGTCCTTTCTGTCGAGCTCCAGAACGGCAACTTAATCAGTAATGAGTAGGAGGTACCCACCTGAAAAAGAAGCAGCAGTCAAGGTGTGTTTAGGATGATACTTCCTTATGTGCCAGATGGATGCGTGTAGCAGTTTTTTCCTGTTTTGTGTCTGGCAGTTACTGAAATACGTCTTAAAGGGCTGTATTTTCATTCTCTCCGTTTCTTTGTTTGCTGCTATACATTTCTCATCTCTGGGCTGGGTACAAACCTTTGGTCTGTGACAACGTACATATTTGAGGGTGCTTATGCAGAAGAGCAGTAACTAATTTTATGCAGAAGTCAAGTAAATGAAAGTTACTACATGAGCTGCTTGTGGTCATGTAATTTAATTCTTGATGGACCACTTTAGTGAAAATCTCACAGCTGTGGGTTTTTCTCTTTCCTTACTCTGATTTTTGAAGGCTGCTGAGTCTTTAAAAGGGTTTGGTTTGTAAGGTAAAGTACATTGCATAAAGCTAAACCCCAAAACTCATCAAATCACTAGTGAAATCTGGAAGTATAGACTCTCTTTCCTGTTTGCTAGTGAGCTGTTAGGTGATGCTGGGCTGGCTGCAGCCATTCCTGCACATGCCAGGTACTACCCTGCTGTCAGAAGCATGGGGATCTTACTCAATGAGTAAGACTTCAGTCTCACTGAAGTTGCAAATGAAAAGGTGAAATTTGTAAACTCACTGCAAATGAAAAGACGTAAGACTGTTCTTCAGAGAAATGCCAGATTTGATCCACATTCATATCTGTAATGGAGGTGATTTTTGTGCACTTCAGAGCATGTTCTGTTGGGGCTGTTTGCCAGTATGCCGTGACTCATATCCCTCATGCAGACAGGCTTGAACATCCTTTTCCATCCTCTCCCTCTGCCCTTTAGAGATGGATTTTGGTTGAGAATTAAGGAGACTACACCTAATTCACCTTCCGTGTGCTGTCATTTTCTGTGGCAGGATTGTAAATGGGCATTTATTCACTTCTGCTTTGCAAGGCCTGGCAGGATGTGGGTTGTAAAACTCAACGTCTGCTCAGCAAACCCTCCGGAGGAAGCAGGAGCTGCGCGTGTGCGACTGAGCAGAGGCAGCAATTGCACCTGGGGCTCTCTCCCCTTGCATCCTTGTCCCCGCAGGCCTGGAACTGTGGGGGGTTAGAAAGAAATGTTTCTGGAGGAGCAGCACCACAGCTGCTTGCTGACACTGCTTCCTGTGCTCCTGTCTGAAGGAGCTGTTACTGGAGAGGGGCTGTTGAGCTGAACAAGTTAGGAAGAACCGAATGCTTGGGAAGGAGTGACTCTTCCTCACATTTGAGAAATGATGGGTGTGTTTGTGTGCATGAAAGCAGGGATTTGAATGGTAATGGTCAGATTCAGGCCCTCTCTGTGTCTGGAGAGGGGACTGGGGGTTTGTAAGATGGGAGTTTATGGGGTTAGAGGTGGCCTGTAAGCTGTTCTGGTTGTACAGCAGCATCTGATAGCAAATGACACCTTTTGAAGGCCTGCATTATTCATCTCAAACATTCAGAATTCAAAGGCAAGTGTCCAATTTCCTGAAAGATCACTCTATAGCATGTTGTGACCTTGTTTTTTCCCCGATTGCCCTTTCAGCCTTCAAGTTTACCTCTGAAAGTAGGCTATTTTCAAAGTGATTGTAGTGGTGCCTGAGAATTCCACTGATTCAGAGGGAAAAGGTCAAGTTCTATCATCATCCCAGCAGACTGGGAGCAGTGGTAAAGTTATAAGCATGGCTCTAAAGTATTTTCTGATTTTCAAGATGTTCATGCCTTCTGGAGTTTGTTAAAATTATTTTTTGGGCAAACCTTTGTTTTCAAAGCACACAGCGTTTCCATCTGTAAATATTGTACATGATATTATCTTCAGACATAAAACACAGTCTGTGCGGATATATTTAGCATTTATATTACATCTGTATTTGTCTTTTAATTACCTTAATCCAGAAATTACACCTGAAAGAATGAAAGCATTCAGAAGCAGGATTTTCTCCTTGAAACCTGCCATACCATAATAACATTTTCGGGGGGAGGAGGGGAACACACCCACAAAAAACCCATTTCCCCCAAGGTACACACCATGGCTGGGTATTTGTACAAATTTGTACATGGCTGCAGTGTACAAATATATTTACATATTTCATTATTTCATAGAGTGTAGAATTGAGATACATGGTGAGAGCTGGTGGAAATGAAGAGCAGTTTATTGCCACCTTAATGAAGGGTTTGTGTGTGCTACTGAAGCCCTCATTGAGGAGGTTGTATCGAGGTAGTTGCCATGGGGGTGGAGCTGGTGGCAGTGGTGTTGGACCTGTGGGATGCTCAGGTACTTCCAGAGAGCCCAAACCCACTGTACAGTGCTGCTGTTGCAGTAGTTGGCTGGCAAAGCCCATTTTCTAGCTCCTTACCTTGTTGTGTTTTTGTTGTAAATTGATCTTCTCCACGTGCTGGCTTGTGTGCTTTTAAAAATCTGTATCAGTAGTGTTGTCCATTGAGATATTTTGCTTTGCTCTAAGACCAGTAGTCTCATCCTGGGTAATGTGGGAGTTGTGTTGTTTCCTGGATCACCTGTTCTACCGCAGGTCTAAGAAAACCTGTCTGACTCTCACTGAAAAATGTTTTGTGTGAAATAGTGTTACCTTCCATATTATGAAGTGACAAATAATGTTTGTTGTCCCTCTCTCTGCTTCTCGCCTGCTCTGCATTTCCCTCTTGTAAGGCATTGCAGTGGGCAGCAGGATGTTCTCCCTCTCCCTGACTCACCTGGCTTGCTTTCCCTGCAGGGCTTCAAGCTCTTGGAAGTGCCAGCATGAGCTCATAAATGGTTTGAGGTGTCCTGGGTGGTAAAGTGAGAGGGGCTGTGCTGCTGTGGCTCAGGTGTGTGTGTTACCTGAGAGTCTTGGCTCGGAACCAGACAGGGGGTGTGAGTCTGTAGCAGAAGTGTTCTGACAGAGCCCAGGAGGCACAAGAAATAATGTTGTTTTTTTAGCTGATGTGTCAGGATCAGTGCAAGTTTACTATTGAAGAAAGCTTTTTTCTCAGTTTGAGCATCACCTGCCTGCTAAGGCAGACAGAAGGATTAGGGACTTGATTTTGGGCAACTTTTCATTGCTGAACATCCATGAAATAAATGGTTTAAGACTTTTGCTCATTTTTTAGTCACAAGAGTGACTATATAATGTGCCTGGTGTACTGGTCATTCTGATCTTCCCAAACTCTTGGAAACTTGTACTACCCAGTTTCCCTCTGACTACACATTGGCTGAAATGCCTGATAAAATTCTAAAAGATCAGATCAACTGACAGTCGTGGTGCAGCTCCACAGAGGTGGATTTTTGCTGACTCAGCTGAGTTCAGTTTGAGGAGCTGGCAGAACAGCCTAAAACACTGGAGCAGTAAGAACCAACAGAGAATTGCCAGGGAGAGAAACAGGAATAGGTGCCTGATCTTTGAAGCAAGTGATAGATAAATGAAGTATAATCTGTTGAGGTATTGACATGTGGTGTTAGAGAGCAGTCGATAAAGAACACAGGCCTGGTTTTGGGTAGATGTGGGGATACAGTCTTGGCACGTGGCTCTGTGTCTGGGGCTGTGGAGGGGGATGGAAATACTGAATGAAGCAGAAGTTGACGAGAGGACTGGCAGCCTCTCTGCCAGTGCCCTTCATTCCTCAGCAAGTAGGATTTTACTCTCAGGGAAATACAAACTGGGGACTTCAGTGAGCTTTTTTCCCCTTCCCTCCTCACTCTTCTTTCAAGTGCTTCCTCCTTGCCTTGCTGTTTCTTACAGGCGCTGGCATGGGATTCAGAGCTAGTGCCAGAAATGCTTCCCATTTCAGGCTTCTCAGGATCTAATTTTGCCTTCTGACAAGCCCAGCTCTCAATGTCACACACCGACACGCTGCTGCAGAGCTGCTGTAGTTGGCAGAGGATATAAATTGAGGTTTTCGTCACTGAAAGCTGAAGTTTCTTTTCCTTGCCCATCTAGGACCCAGCAGTGATCCCAGCGTAGTGCTGCTGTGATCCCCAGCCTGGTTCATTAATGCCTGTGCCTCTCTGTGCGTGGCCCTGCATCCAGGTAGCTGTAAACAGAATGTGCTTTTAATATTGCTGAATGATAGAGGTGTCATCAGATACTTCGTGTGTTCTGCTGGAAAAAACACTACTCATGCAGATTGTTTTTAAATATAAATCCGTAGGAAACCAAGCCTCAGAAAGGCCCACTTGAGTAAAATTTGTATTAAAAAAAGACATTCAGCTGATATTCTACCTCTTAAACTACTGCTAGAAGCCAAATAGTGTCTCATCTCAGTTTCTCTACTGCAGTGACTGGCTTTTAGCTGTAAAAGCTTGAAAGTTCCTTTAAAATTGTGGAATGTATGTAAATTTACAGTTAAATTTTAATTTTTGTTGATCTTTGTTCCTTCCTTTTTCTAGTCTGAAAGGTATCCTGTAATTAGATTCAGTTTTACAACACTGCTATTAGTGCAAACCACAGTGGTTTTGTATTACAATTCATAGCCAGATATTAAAAGAACAAATGCAAACCACAGTGAAACCCCTGTTGTGTTGTAAACACAATCAATTCCAGACTGCAAGAATGCAAAACCCTCAAATTAATAACAAAAAAATGTAATGGCAGAGAATATTAATCAGTGTAAAAGCGAAATAAAAGTCAATTTCCTACATATAATAATTATTTAAAAATACCTGCATGCAGACTAAGTCAAGTGCACATGCTCAGCTTCAAAAGCCAACCAGCCAAGTATAGGAAAAGCCTTACTTGTTGTGAATACTAATGTTGTTAAAGAAACTTGTTCAATGTTGGAAGACTGTTTCATAGTTGCCTGAGAACAACAGGAAAATAACTAATTACTCACTGTTAATGTCTAAAAAATATTTTAATTTTGTAGAGTAAAGCTAAGTGTGCTACTAATACAGAAAATCATATTATTTTAGAAACAGTGCAAACCCTACTATAAAAAATACATATTTGTGTACATTGTTTAGGTATATAGAATAGATATAAACAAACAGTTTTCAGGTTTAAGCTTTTAATTGGTGTTTAAATTGGCCATTGCATACTGCTGTAGGCTGTTTTTTCCTTGATCAGATAAAATACTTTGAAATTCTGGGTCAGCAGTTGGTACTGTTGTTTCAAAATCCTCTCAAACTACTCCTTATGTAAGGAAAATGCTGTTGGGAGCTTAAGGTTTGAAATGGGATTTGCAGTTTTGTTGCAGTGGCTGCAGGCAGAGGTCTGTGCTGACCTGGGCTGCTGCTGCTAACTTTCAGATAATTGAGTGTGGTGTGATGTGTTATTTTTCAATAGATACTATTTTAGTTAAGGAGAAATTTAGTTTTTCACTGGTGTGGATTTGTTGATTGTGCCAGTATGAGAAGGAGGTGAAACCTGGTCTGTTTGTTTGGAACTCCCATCCAGGTCCTTGCTGGGTTAGAGAATTTTCCCCACACATCCCAGGTAGGGATTTTTGTACATCCTCCAGAAGGAAAGTCCAAACCCATCCAGCTTCCCCATCTCTACCGGGGGGATGCAGTGCCCGGTTGAGATTGCATTTACCAGATAGCGCAGCGTTTTCATCAGAGCTGCTCTCATTATCCGGAGAAGCAATTCCCGAGCAGCTTTGTCACCCATCAGTGCTTGCTGTCATTGTTTTAATCCTTCAAAGGGCCCTTGTGAGCGGATCCCGGGCACACAGCGGGGGCTGTTTCGGGCTGGGTTCCCGAGCGGCTCCCGGCGCTGCCTCTCTCCCTCCCTGGCCGGCTCTGGGCTGTGAGCGCGGCCGGGGAGGAGCAGCTGGGGCGGCTCTGGCACGGCCCGAGTGATCGGCCAGGGCTTTGGCTGCTGGAACACTGCACTGGCTCTGCAGTTACCCTTCAGATGTGTATTGCTGCTGTCTCAGATTTACGTTCAAGAGGCTTGGTTTTTAATAACTTCAACTTTTGTTGTTGTTTTACCTTGACGTTTTTGGCACACTGAAAGGGAGAACTGGGCTCTACTATGTAATGCCCTGGCCTGCTCTGTGGGTTTAGGGGAAGGCTGTTGGATTCCCTGGTGGAGAGAATGCTGAGCTTGCCTGCCCCACCTCTGGCCTGGGCTTTCCCCATCCTCAGCTCACGCTTGCCTTGGCTGGGGTCCTCGAGGAGCTGCTGCCATCCAGCTCTTCCCAAAGTCAGCTGCTGACCATGCAGCACGTCCCAGGTGAATTGCTTGGGTGGCTTTGAAGGCAGAGCTGTGGTCCGTGTGCTGACAGCAGTGGGCCCACCCCGCAGGTCGTCCACGCGGCCGGAGGTGGCGAGCATCGAGCCGCTGGGGCAGGACGGCTGCCGCTGCTCGCAGAGAGCGCTGGTCCAGGCGCGCTCCTCGCAGCCCACGCGCCTCACCACCATCATCTCTGCCGAGGATACACGTGAGTCTGAGCAAACCACTGCTTCTCGTGGGCATCCTGCCATCCTCCGGGAGCAAAGCAGAGAGCTAGAGGTGCCCACACAAATTTCAGTTCCTGTGCACAGTCGTTTTAGACTTGCCATGGGCGTGGGGTTTAACTTCTGTTTGCCTCAGAGAAGTGTTAATGATTTTAATGATATACCCAGGAGAAAGGTAATTCTTAACCCCCCCCCTCCAAAATTGACAAATAGAGGGGGTGACTGAAATTTTAAAAAGTATTTAATGAAAATGACTTACACAAATGCAGATGCTTTGCATTTGAAAAAGCTGGAAGTTGCATTTGTGTTTGTCATACAATATACCTGGTTAGTTTCTATAGTGACAGAGAGGCAAAACCAGATGGCCAATTAAATGCTGTGCAGTCACTAACTGAAGGAGTTTATGGGTGTGGGTAAAAGTCATTAATTTCTCTGGGACATGAGAGCACTGGAGCAACTCTGCATAAGCACTCCCAGACAACACCTGTACCTGTCAGTGTAGAGGAAAATCAGAGTTTCTGCAGATCTGTTCTGCAGTTCAGTGAGGAAGGGAACTGTTCTTGCTTTCTGAGCCACCATTTGACCACGAGTTTCTTCATTGAGGTCACAACCAAGTTTCAGTTCCTTCAGTGTCAGTGTCTTGTGTCACTGGCTAAATTTGAGGTGCATCTTGACTTACCGTTGTTCTTGATGAGCACATCCAGTGTTGTGCTTTCTTGTGCTCTTTCTGATGTCTCTTCAAGTGACTGGACAAGTGCTTCGCTGTGATGCCATCGTTGATTTGATTCATGGCATTCAAGTTGTGTCCACAACGAGAGAGCTCTACCTTGAGGATTCACCACTGGAACTCAAAATTCATGCTTTAGATTCAGAAGGTAAGAGATTTGCTTGTAGGAAATTAAATATATATTGAAAGTTCTAACTGTCTGATCCGTGCACTAGCTTTGTCACACTGTTGATTGTTTGAAGCCAAGTGGAGAATTTTAAGGAGATTCTCTGGAAAATACTTTGATAAGTTGTCTGTTCCTTTTTCTTTTTTTTCTTTTGAGCTGAGGTAGTCTAAAGAATTGTGCAAAAGGATATTTTTGTGACCAGTCGGGTATCCAACAGGAAGTTCAGAGGTGATGTTTGAGACCAACCAGCTGTTGCTCAATCTGTTTAGTTACTACACAAACACTCACTTCTGGGATGCACCGTTTAGGCTTATAAGAGTCAGTGCATTTGGACTGAATGCATTGTTATTTAATAGGAGCAGAACACTTCTGCTTTTTGTAGTCTGTAGCATCAGAAAAAGAGCCATGATCTTGTACGAATTCCATGCTTTCAACAGTCAAGTTTTGTGCACACATAGCACACCAAGCAAGGGATTTTTAGGGCAACTACTAAAAGGAAATAGTGTATCAAGCAGCTATAAAAGGTTGAATTAATTGTTTTGGGTATATACTGAGCCTATCCCACCTGTGTTTGTAAACCATGAATGGCAGGTGAAGTATGGTGATATGTTGATAATGAAAAGTAAATTTGTTTTTATCCTATGTGTAGTGCTGGATTCGTGGCTTGGTGTTTGTGCAAACTCAAGGGTGCTTCATGTAGGGATAAAATAGAGACATTTCCTAGGGAAATAAATAATGGTTTATGTTCCAGGAAGACTCTCTGCTTGTTCTCTATTCTTGTTTTGATCTGGTTGTTTGATTTGTAGGAAACACTTTCAGCACTTTGGCAGGGTTGGTGTTTGACTGGACAGTGGTGAAGGACCCAGAGGCTGATGGCTTCTCAGACTCCCACAGCGCTCTACGGTAAAGTCATTTCCTTTAGTCTCAAAAGTCCGTTCAGTCTGATGTGTAAAAATACTTCCCCACATCTAGGCAGTTTACTGAACAGATGCTAAAATTATAATGTTAAGGGTCAGTTGTTTCAGGTTGGTTTTTTTTAAGTGTCTGCCTACTCGACAGCCTGGGCACTGTTCTCTGTTTACTTTAACTGATAGTGTTAGTCAGCAGCTCTGGTAGCTCTGATGCAACAATTAGAAATAAACAGATGCAGTTGTTGATCTTGCTGAAACATCTCATGCAAAAGGAAGATTTATCACTAAGATTGTTACCTCAGGATTTCAGCAGAGTTTTATTTTTAGCCTTTTAAAGGAAAAAGTCCCCTTCCACTTCAGAAAGGAGCTCTCTGAACCTGAAGAGTTTCAGGTGTCAGTGGAGACTTAGTTTTGGTGTTGAAATAGGATGATTCCTTGTGGGGAAACCAGTTCTCCTACAGAGCAGAAAGGTTAGCAGCCAACTTCCATCCTCTGACTGATACTCCAACTACACTGCAAGTGGAGTGAGGGGAGCAAGCAAGACTTTGCTGCTGGGCAACCACAAACTGATTTTGCAGCCTTAGAGAAGCAGCATTAGCTGGTAAAGCCTGTTAAGCCCATAATACACCTGAAGTGGCAGGTACGAGTGAGAGCCAGAATGAATGGCTTAGTGGGACTGGATAATATCCCAAGTCCTAGTACATATGGAGCTTTTTCTTTCAGTATAAGTATTGGCTGATGTGGTTTTAACCAAACTAATATTGATATATGCTCTACTGTTAGCATAACTGTGGTAGCATAAGAAGTTCTACTGGTGGTGCAGCTTTGCAAAATAAATAATAAATTGTCATGAATAGGTTAATATCCATAACTGTTTTCCATATGGCTCTACTGGTTTTACTGTGAAAGTGCACATGAAGCCAAGCAGATGATGTGCATACAGAAGGGGACACCCTGTAAAACATGCTGATCTTCCCAAAATTTCCTGTCATTTGCCCATTTATGGCAAATTCTTTTCACTGAAGTTTCTAACACAAGTTTTCTGCTTGTAGATGATTTTCATAGTCATTTATTAAATACATCCTGCTTCTTGAGTGAGGTCAGAATTACATTCTGGGTGTTGAGCTGTTGCTTTTATAAACATAAGCTTTGGGTCTTGCACATCAGTTCTTCTACAATATAGAGAGTTTTTGCAGTCTCACCAACTGAACAAACTGAAGGGGTCATTGTAGACAACATGTGCAGTCTTCTGATAGCTCACAAGCAAGCTTCAGACAAACTTATCTGTCACAGAAATTAGCTGCAGATACCTCAAAAATTAGTAAAATTTGGATATCTGGTGCCAGGCAAACATCTTAAATTGGCTTAAAAATGGAAGTGGCTGGGAACAGATGCTGGTGGTGTTTCTCTGTGGGTTTACAAAGGTTGGTTAACAATTTCCTGTTCACTTTTTGATTCACCTTTCAGTATACTCAAGTTCTTAGAATCCACTTACATCCCACCTTCCTATATATTGGAAATGGAAAAAGTTGCCAAGCAAGGAGATACCATTCTGGTGTCTGGAATGAAAACAGGGAGTTCTAAATTAAAGGCAAGACTTCAGGAAAGCATCTATAAGGTAAGATTTCTGAATGTTGGGGGAAGATGGATTTCTGAATGTCTGAATAAGCATCTCTCAAGTTTTTCTGTATTCTCCAAAATGATCTTCATGCAGACACGATTTTTTTCTTCATTCTTGCACTGTGTGCACAGAGCAGATTTCTGTGCCATTCACTGTCCCTTGCATTGCCCTGTTGTGACAAAATTCGAGATGAAAATAAAGAGCCAATTGCAGCAAGTAATGTTTTTCACTTCTAGATTCTAAGTTCCTGCTGCATGTCTGTTTCAAACAAATGAGCTGCTTTTCTTTCCCCCTCTATCAACAGGATGTACACCCCGCGGAAGTCAGGTTGCTTATTTTGGAAAACATCCTTTTAAATCCAGTATATGACATTTATCTCCTGGTAGGAACATCAATTCAGTACAGAGTCCAGAAACTGAGGCAAGGGAAGATGACAGGTTTGTTCTGTTCTTGTTTACTTTTATTTTTTAATGCTTTGTGTGAATTTTTATCTGCTGAGAAATTTTTAATTGTGTTTAAACTACTTTGTTAATGTTTAATACTGTTTTCCTAAGGCACATAATGATACAGCTGTTTAGTTCTTTTAGTCAAAAAAAATTGTGACTGTTAAGAATATACTCTTGCAGATTTGTCAAGGATGTAAAGACAAGGGTGACTTAAAATAGGAGCTAAGACTGTCACTTTAGATGTTGACGGTCACTAAGGAACTGACTGACTTTCTAACTTAAATCAAATTTAGATTAGTAACTTTCCTAACAGAAAATGTTTCACTGGCAAATGGATTTGCTCCACAAATGAAGCCTTTATAAATGTGGGTTAGCTGGTTTTATGCCCATTTCAAAATGCAGTGCCTTGAGTTTTCTCCTCTCTCTCCTTTTTTCCTTTTTTCCCTTTTGTCTTTTTTTTTCTTTTGAAGCTGGAAATCAGTTGAATGTCAGGTCTAAATAGTGAGATGATATTTGTTGGGAATTGCAGTTTCACAGACATTAAATTTGCCAAGAAGCTCATTTTTTGTGTGTGAGTTGATGTGACGACAGAAGTGCTATTTTTACAAGGCACTAAAACCACTGGTTTAACATTGATGCACTAGGCATCAATAAAAAATAATCAGCAGTAATTAGAAGCAGCCAAACACTGCCACACCCGCTTTTATTGTTTGGTATGTTGTGTTTCACCTCCAGAAATAGCAATGCCATCAGACCAGTACGAGCTGCAGCTCCAGAACAACATCCTCCATCCCAACGGAGATCCCTCCCGGCCAGTTGCCAAGCTGGACCAGGCAACATCCGTTGTGACTGCGTTGCAGCAGGGCCAAACCAACCTCATCCTGGTGCACAAGAGTATCCTTCCTCGGGAGTGCTTCTCCAGCCACCACTCTGTGGCAGGAGACAAGCTTTCCACCCTTTGCAACACAGAAAGATCAAGTTATCCTCATTTGTACCAAGAGCCTGGAAATCAGGAGCCATGGGAAGCAGCCCTGCTGTGAATTCAGTCTCAGCAGAGCTGTCTGATGCCTTGGAATGTTTTAACAAATTAGGTTGGCAAAAGATCACTTAAATCATGTCAGTTCCCCTCAGTCACTGTAGAAATGTGATGGGGCTTTATTCAATTTTTATATTTCAATCATCATATTCTCTAGTGAGATCTCTCCAAAGTGCTCACTGTCTTGCAGTGAAGTGGGGATAATGTTTATTTGCAGTGTACACTTAGCTTTAAAATAGCCAGAGTGGCATGAGGAGACCCAGGGAAATGCTGATCTCGACCTGACTTGTGCTGAACCTGTGTGTTCCTTGACTGAACCCTCAGGTATCCGCATGCAGGGGGTGTCCAGGCTGCCCAACAGCACTGTCTATGTGGTACCTCCTGCATATTTGGGTTGGTATTGCTGCAGTCTTCCTGATTGCTTAATGCAGTTTCTGGCCTTGTTTCTGTGATTTTCATGCTGTATCTCCTCCACACTTCCGTTCGGTGTTAGTTTTCACAGAAAAGTAATTTTATTCATAAAAGTGGCTCGACGTGAAATAGGTTTTATGTATTTTCTTTTATCTCTGTAGTCAGCAGTTTAAAATAATGAATGTTCATCTGCAGAGTGCGGGCACCAGAAGCAAAAAGGTTTTCTCCATTAGATAAAGAGGCTGTTGGTTTGTGCTGTTCAATATTTCCTGTTTTGCAGGATTTACAGTTCATCCAGGTGACAGATGGGTCCTGGAAACGGGCAGACTTTATGAAATTACAATTGACGTGTATGATAAATCAAGCAATAAGGTGTATTTATCTGATGTAAGTTGAAATGTTTAGATACTTTTCAGTGACTGTCTCCTAAATCCTGACTTGCTTTGGAATTATTTGACTGGTTTCTTATTTACATTGAGACAGGACAGTGCAAAGCATGTTGTTTCTTGCCTTTTCATTTTTTCCATTCGTTCTGTTGTTACTTTTTAAAAATAAAGCACTCTGGGTGATTCATGTGAAATTATTGGAGTCTTAAGTGCTGTAGAAAAAAAATGGAAGTTGGACAATGTCTTTCAGGTTGGATGGGGCTTGAAGCAACCTTTAATCATCCAATCCCACCCCTGCCATGGGCAGGGACACCTTCCACTGTCCCAGGCTGCTCCAAGCCCCAATGTCCAGCCTGGCCTGGGACACTGCCAGGGATCCAGGGGCAGCCCCAGCTGCTCTGGGCACCTGTGCCAGGGCCTGCCCACCCTCCCAGGGAAGAGCTGCTTCGTAAATTCTATATACTAGGTACCAAATATACATAGTTCTTAAAAAACCACAAATGAAACTAAATTTAAATAGGTCAGTTGCAAGAAAAAAAAAATTGTTAAATTATTGCTTTACAGTGTATTGGAGCTAGGGGAATATTATTTTATTTGTCCATAATTGCTTTTTGGTATACAGATCTGAGTTTGAGCTCGAGCTCAGTAACGTGCTGTTGAGGCAGTATATTTACATGTTCTGTGTTGAAGAAGGAAAAAATTAGAAAAATACTGTAAAATGTGAATTATTTAGTGCTATAAATATGAGTACTTTCATGTTAAATTACAGATTGCTGATAATTAACTCCACAGAAAGTTTTTTTTTTTTTTTTTTTTTTAATGTTGTGTCTAAAGGTAAAATCTTACAGAAAGACTGAAACTTTTGTAGGGAAAGTTCTAATCAGTTTCAACAACATGTCTTTGAACTGTGTTATTAACCATGGTTTGCTCACTGCCTTGTTGTATGTTTACAGCTTTCTGTCCTCCATCCATGTCAGTTACTTGTGGCAATTTCTGTTTCATATTTTGGTTTTAGAACATCAGAATTGCTACAGAGCTGTCCAAAGAATACTTTGAGGTGCTGCAGTCCTCTCTGAATGGGTCCTATCATTATGTGATGGCAGTAAAGGCAGGTCAGACCTCCATTGATGCTGCACTGACATCAGTCGTTGATCAGGTGTGTCTTTGTGAAAACTCTGTTTCACTGCTAGGCCTAAAAACAGTTGAGCTGTGCAGTAGTGACTTCCTAGCAAAAGGAAACCTGAGAATTACGTGGGTCTGAGCTGTCTTTGTTTGAACAGATTAAGAACCAAATTCTAAAATCCTTTCTTCATGAAAACTGTCAATTGAGTCAACAGAGGATTTGCTTAAATAAAGACTGTGGGATTTTGCTCCCGAGCATGTGGCAAACTCCTGTTAAGGCAGTGGTGCACAGCACTGATTTCTTTTCTCGTGGCAGATCCTTGTGCTGGGCAAGGGGCCTCTCACAGGCTGAGGGAATTTTACACTTTATTGTGCTAGGATCATCACTCTCATACCTTGGCCTTGTTCTGCAGTCAGTTACATTGGGGAAGTTTGCTATCAATTGGTAAGTGACCTTAAACTCTGGAATGACAATCTGCCAAATGTATCAGCCTTCACATTTCTCCAAATTAATATTCATTAACTTTCTGCTGGTTGGGCAGACTGCTGAATGTATGGCTAACTAGGGCACGTGGTGTGGAAGTGAGTTGCTTTTGCTTGAAAATTCAACACTTCAACCCATTTGCTGTGAAATCATTTTAGTGATTCCTTGAGCAGCATTTAGTAGCTCCTTCAGTGTGATAAGCCACAGTCATTCTCTGTGTCAGAGATGTTCTCTTCAATGGAAAGGCATCCCCTGAGAGCTGTTTTTCCCTCACAACTGCAGTAACAGTGTGTTGTGCCAGAGGGTTGTGGCACTGCAGTGACAGCAGAGCTGTGAAGGCCAGTGTTTGGAGGGGCTGAGCAATGGGTCTTTCAGGCTGAATTTTGTACACAGTGGGATGAGCAAAGAGTAAATACAGGTGTCGAGCCTCCAGATGGGCTCTCCAAATGAGGTCTCAAAATAGGAGCAGTGAAAGAGTGTATTTCTTCTTGCTGTTTGCCTTTTAAATTAATGTGGGCACCTGGATCTTCATAGCAATAGCACTCATTTAATACAGCGGCACACCTTGCTGCCAGGAGCTGTTTGCTCACAAGGAACTCTGTTCATAATTAGTCCTAAATAGTTTTCCTTCCTCTCTGAGGTGTTTTCAGGGACTTGTCTGTACATAAGGACTAAACATTAACTCTGGGAAGCTCCATGGTGCCATTTATAACACTGTGCTTTTGCACTTTTCAGGATGGAGGTGTTCATACCTTACCAGTTCCAGTGCGAAACCAGCAGGATGTGGAGATACATGTTCCAATATTTCTCTTACCTAGCATTCTGATGTTTCCTTGGCAGCCAAAAGCAGGAGTCTACCAGTACACCATCCAGGTATGCCAGAGAAGTACCCAGCTGCAGGGAGTGTAGCTCAGGCAGGCACACTGAGGCCTGACACTACTGCCATAGGGTTGGCTTTGGATACTTCAGGCACAGTGGCATCCAAAATGTAATTTGGAGGAACTTCATGGGACATTAGTTACAGAAATGAATATACAGTTTAAAAAAAGCACCAAGAAACCAACAAACATAAAAACCCCACTGACTTCTACCTCATGTTTTCCCTTCCTCTCTCCCTCATGCATGCACCACGCACCTATGCCTGGAGTGGTTTGGAATTCCAGGAAGCATCCTATATCCAAAGCTTTGCAGCAATCATTAGAGGCTGCCCTTTGCTGGCAAGGATCAGAAATATGAATGAGAGTGTGAAGTGACTGCAAAAAGCCATGACAAGATTAATTAGCAGCACTCTGCCAGCCTTAGACATCAGTATTCTTCACTGGCCACACACCTCGTGCTCCTAATACAAAGTTCCAGGGAGACTAAGGCCATTTACAGCTCATTTACAGAAGGGATGATCTCCATGTTTTCTAGGTGTGTCTTTGCTCCCAAGCTGTCAGTTGTTCCTTATGCTTCATGAAGCAGATGGTTTGTGTTCTAGTATCCAGTTATCTCCAGTCTCAGTAGGGAAAACAAAGTTGTGCTTTCTCAGCCCAGACTCTTTGCCCAGGCCAGTGATACCCAGACCCTGCACTCAGGTGTGGGATGCACAACTCCTACCTCTCCCTTTTAGCATAAAATAGTGCTCAGTTTTGGATCTGTCTTAAGTAAACCATATCCAAATAGGCAGCAGGACACTTGGTGCCAGGCTCTTCTCCCAGGTAACAAGGGACAGGATGAGAGGAAGCAGCCTCACGTTTAGATTGGATATTAGACAAAATTTCTTCACAGAAAGAGTTGTCAAGCACTGGCACAGGCTGCCCAGGGCAGTGGTGGAGTCACCATCCCTGGAAGTGCTCAAAAATCATGGGGGTGTGGCACCCGAGGATGTGGTTCAGTGGTGGACTTGATAATCTCAGAGATCTTTTCCAGCCAGTTACTGATTCAGTGACTCCATGGACAGAATCAATCTCCTAGGGATTAAACTGCATTCTCCAGTGTAAATCTAAAGGCAACTCCATTGAGTTAAGCCCTGCATCTCTACTTGTCTGTTCCCTGGGATGAAATTGGTTTACTTTGTGCTATTCCTGACCACACCAGCAGAGTGTGGTAAAAATTCTCAGTACAAATCTGCATTTTCAGTACTTCATAGTTCTGCTGGAGTTTTCCCAGTAAGGGAAGGAAAAGTAGTTTTGTTTCCTACCTCTCTAACAGTTCTATTCTTACCTCTCCTTATCTCACTAGAGAACATTCCTTCGTGGTACTGCAATAATTGTGTCACTGTCCTTACTTTACTCTGAATTTCTTCTATAAAAACATAGAAGCTTTTTTCTCCCAGCATTTAAATTTTGCTGAAACAGACCTTTCTTCTGGTCTCTCCATCCCACAATACCACTGGTTGACAGCAGCATACACACAGCTCAACTGTTCCTGCCTCTCCACCAGAGTTTGCCTCCCACTCCATAGCTTCAGTCAGGCTATTTCAAATGGGTGAATAAAGTTTCTCTGAAAATAAATTGAAAGGGATTTTTGGATCTAGCCAAATTCTGTTTATAGCTGAAGTAACTCCCTCCAGATGGTATCAGAGTGCCTGGCAGGTTTTCCTTTGTCAGCTGCCTGGTTTGTTGGGGTTGCTTTGTACATGTTTGTGATAATGAGATGGTTTCTGTTGCCTTCCTTCAGTCCACTCAGGAGAGGTGCAGTGCCAGCCATATGGGGCTGAGCATGTGGAGGCTCCTGGTTCCTGGGGAGGGCATTGCTCACAGGCAGCAGTGTGGAGCTCCCTGCCAGGCTGTGGGTAATGATCAGGCTGCAAGAGAAGCTGCTTTACCCTTCCTCTCCTCAGTGCAGACTGACTGCCAGAGAGAGAAAATGTAGTGAGGTGTCTGGGGTTTATGGCAAGGACGTGAGACTTCATACAGTTATTAAGAATTGGGTATTTCTGTTTTATGTTTTCTGCTCATCTCCCTCTTTCAACTAAAATTTCTTTACAAATATGCTGAGCTCTTGCATTCTTTTAGCCTTTCTCACCACATCCCATGCATCTCCTGTAGCACACCACTACCTATTTATTCATTTGTCTGTGTCCTTCTGTAATCAGGTTGTGCACGTGCTCAGAGGAAGGAAGAAGGGAAATGACCCTCCTCTTCATTTTCTTTTTATTCTCTTTTCCTGGTAAAAATTACTAGCTAAGCTCCTGCATAATTTAGATTTGTTTGTTTTCCACACTGTCCCTCTAGTCAAGATTTATCACCTTGTTCATTTTTACTTATGAAATAGGTTAAAGGAAATGCTGAGGAAGTTAAAGAAATTAAAACAATATACATTAAAAAATTGCTCCAGTGTTCACCCATGTTTTACTCTGATGAAACTTTTGAAATTTATTTTGGCGTGTGGAAGAAGCTGAAATTAAAATGAACAGTAATCTTCTCATCTCTCTTATTTCATCTTGCTTATTAAGTTCAGAGGTGTTATTTTATTTGTATGTCCCATTCTCAGTGCATTCCTGGGTTTCATGCAAGATACCCAAAGGCAAGATATCCAAAGCTGTGAAATATGAGAACCCATGTACTTGATTTAATGTTTGAAAGATTTTTCCCTCTGTATTTCAGGCTCAGGGTGGAAGTGGCAACTTCAGCTGGTCCTCTTCTAACCAGGCAGTAGCCACAGTGACAGTCAAAGGAGTAATGGCCACTGGGAGTGATGCTGGGGTCAGCATTATTCAGGCATTTGATGTTCGGAATCCATTACATTATGGAGAAATGAAGGTAAAAGATTTATTTTTCAGTGATTGTTCTTGACTGTGGCTTTTGGAAACAGCGGAGGTGCTGAGAATGCCACAGGCATTCCCCTCCCAATTCCTGCCCTGTGGCAGGTTCAGTGATTAGTTTCAGTTTGTGCTTTAGGGAATCAAACACTGTCCAGTACATTAACTTTACTCCCATTTTTGCCCCTTCCTGAGTTCCTTGGCAAGTCTTTTTCCTCGTTGGAAGTTTTAAGTGCAAGAAGGAAATGGTAATTCATTCCTGGCCTGGCCATCTAAGCAGACAAGCCAGAATAAAAATTCATTCTGTAGGGTGATAGGTGGGTGTTTTCAATTGATTACAAAGGGTGACAGTTGTTATCAGGATGTGCAAGGAAATTTCTGTCTGGAGAAGTAAATGAAGTGAGCACAGTGCTGCAGACTGATTCCAGATGCCTGCAGCTGGCCAAGAAAAAACAATATTTTAGGAAAATCAGGGAGAAAATGGCAATGAAAAGCATAGCCCCCAAGAGGGATTTTGTGGTGTCTCTGCAGACCATCGCCTGTTCTTAGGTCATGGTGGTCAGTGTGTGGTGTGGAGTGAGGAGAATGCAGGAACAGTACATCTGGTGGCCCCAAGGGTAGGAGTGGGACATTAATTAAGATTTGTTCAGAATTTAGCTTACACACTTGCTCTGAAATAATTCTCTGAAGAACCCAGGATGCTGCTTTTTAGCAGTGCAACAGTTACCAGCTGGAGACACAGGAATGAAGACTTTTTTCAGCTAAAACATCTTATCCTCAAACATAAGTCAAAGCCTGAAGACAGAGGGGAACCTTCTGTCCATGTGAGCTTTCAGAGCAATGTATTGCACAATCTGAATAGGTTATTTTTGAATGCCTTTGTTCCTGTGTTAGGAGCTGCTTGCTTTGTCAAACAGCTCTTCAGAGTTCTGTTTACTGACATCAGTGAACAAGTTTCCAGTAGTAGTAGTTTTAGGAGTAGTTAATCCATACAGATTACAGCTTTAACTCTGTACCATACGGTTTGGTATCCTGAAGCCAGTTGCAGAAGATTAAGATACTGCAAATGAAAGCTTTAGTCACAGTGATTGTTATGAAATCTGTGGCCTGATGTGGATTCTTTAATGGATGCTAAACCTCTCCCAGCTGGTGATGGTACCTCCTGGAGATAGCACACAACTTAGTCCACACTTCAAAGTCTGTAAAGCAGAAGAGAGAATTACAGGAGCAGCAGTAGAAGGAAGGCTCAGCAGGCTGCTGTGGGCTTGGCTTGGCGTGGCAGCAGGCACACAGCTGTCCTTGTTCCTTCCCTCGGGCAGGTGTACGTGAGCGAGCCCAGCGCGCTGGAGTTCACTCCCTGCCAGGTGGAAGCACACGTGGGGCAGGTGCTGGAGCTGCCCCTGCGGATCAGTGGCCGGACCAGTGTGGACGGGGGCGAGCTGGTCCCGCTGAGCGACTGCTCACAGCTGGAGCTCGCGGTGGAGCTGGAGAACCCTGGCGTGTTCAGCCCCCTTGAAGGTGCTTTAACTCACTGGTTTGGAAGTTAAACTGGTGACAGGTCACACCTCTCCCTTAAAGCACTGATTCATGGCTCTGTACAGTACCCCCACAGAAGTGCCAAACCTCAGAGGGGAGGGGGTCCAAGTAGTTTTATTCTGAGGATATATTTGCTTTTTTATGCAGAATGGTTTGGGTTGGAGAGACCTTAAAAGCTCATCCAGTCCCACCCCCTGCCAGGGGGACACCTCCCACTGTCCCAGGCTGCTCCAAGTCCTGTCCAGCCTGGCCTTGAAAACTTCCAGGGATCCAGGGGCAGCCACAGCTGCTCTGGGCATCCTGTCCAGAGCCCTACCACCCTGCTAGCCAAGAATTCTTTCCCAGTATCCCATCTAAACCTTCTCACTTTCAGTTGGAAGCCATTCTCCCTTGTCCTGTCCCTACATGTCCTTGTAAAAAGTTCTCTCCATCTTTCTGGTAGGCTCCCTTCAAACAGCCGTGTTGAATTTGATGAACATGCCTGGGCATTTTTTTCCAAATAAGTTCTGCTATATTCCTAATTTATCTTACAGGAAGACTTAAGCCAGCTGCTGATTTTTGCAGTGGAGTGAGAGTGAAGGCTGAATTCCAGGGGTACACCAGGCTGGTGGTTGTGTACACCCACGGGCACGTGCGCCTCAGTGCCGGCATTGCCATCGCCGCTTATCTCCCACTGAGAGTGAGTCTGCCTCCTCTGCTCCCGGAGCAGTCCATTGCTGAATCACCTTTAAATGACAGGCAAGGGGGCAGGCTGTGTCAGGAGTGGGTTTGGAAAGCCAGGGTGGGTGGGTTTACATTCCACCACTGGCTGGTTCAGTGAAGAAAATAAGGAACAAGCTGAGTCTAGGGTCAATAGATGGAAATACAGAAGAGGCTGCTTTGTTACCTGCTCTGCAGAGGCCTAGCACTGACTGCAGGCTGAAGTCTGAGTATTTGACCATACTTTTTCCCCAATATAGAAAAAATGTTAGTGCAAATCCTACAAATTTGTGGTTATAATGATGTAATATGATGTTGTGAAACACAAACTGGGAATAGTTTTTGTGTATTTAATGTCAGGTTAATTGCTGTGGTGGTGAACAGCACAGGCTGTCCCAGGGATGCACATCAGTGCAGAATTTGTTAGGTTTGAAGTAAAACTTGTGTAGGAGAATAACTACATACAGAGAACTGTTCTGGAGAGAGCACTGTCAAGTGACAGTACAATTTGACATAATTTCATTCATTTTAAATAGTTCTTTAAAAGTGTAGCAGAATACTATATCTCTGTGCTCAGAAGAATGTATTAAGGGTCTCCCTTTTGCTGTAATTCTTCATGAGAGAGATGTGATTAGAATGCAGCTAAAACTTCTCTTTGGACCCATTCCAAAGAAGCTTCCTTTCAATCTAATCCAGCTGGACAGAATCCTTGTGGATTTTGGTGCAGCTCTGTTGTTCACTAAGTGTGCTGACAAACCACTGCATGGGAGAAATCACAGCCTTATCCAAGTAACCAGTACAGCTGTTCCATTCAGAAGGAAGTTTATTTTGCAGAGCACAACCGAACTCTGTAAATAGATAATTAATTTTTAATTAATTAATTAATTGATTACAGGCTATCGATCCACCATCTGTCGCTTTAGTGACTTTGGGCTCCTCTAAGGATATGTTGTTTGAAGGAGGACCGAGGCCATGGGTCCAAGAACCTTCCAAGTTCTTCAGGAACGTCGCTGCTGAGGATGCAGAAAGCATTGCCATGTCTTTGCTTGAACCTGCCACACCTCGAAACAGCAACCAGCACTGGGTTAGGGTGCTGTGCAGGAGCCTGGGAGAGCAGGTAGGTGCCAGAAGGGCTCACTGTGGGCCTCCATCAGGCACTGAGGACTGGCTCCAGACAGATTTATGGTGCCATATAGCTGTTATGTAGCAAGATGTTTTTATAATGAACCAGTAAAGAACTTGGGTAAGTACGTTGTTTATGCATTGTGATGCAGATTTTAGAGTGAGCATTTCACAACATTATGTGAAAAAGTGGTTTATGATGGGTTTATTGCAGTATAAACCCACGTTATGGAAGCCTGATGTTGTGGGATGCATTGAACATCCTGATGAGCACAGGTTCAGTTTGCATGAGCAGGATCAGAGCAGAAGGTTACTGAGCAGGCTGACTCCTCTGTCTGAGCTGCTCCTCTTAACCATGTTACCTTCTGGTGTAATTCTGTTTATTCTAACAAATGGCAGCCACGGGAATTGACTGCTCTGCTCTCTGTGCAGCCTTGGTGAGCGTGGCTGTGCTCGTTCTCCACCGGGTTTTGTTCTGTTCTCTCCAACATACAGAAGTGATTTCTCCTGCTTTATTCACCCTCCCCAGCCCATGAATCTTTTAGCTTTGATATAATGTTTTCCTCCTGCAATTCAAAGGCCTAAGCATTTTGGTTGGGCTGCCAAGTTCCACTGATTTCCTCAGTGGACACTTTGCAAAGAGTGGAGCTATTTCTGTAAGTACAGATTCAAAAGGAGCAGGCCTTAGTGTTGATGTGCAGGTCTGTGCAAGGCTGGCTGTCCCCAGCACATCACACCTGTGTGGCTCTGCCCAGCACCAGTGCATGAGGGGATGAGGCAGGTGACCAGAACTGCCTCAGCCTTCTCTGGTTTTATATCCACTTCACTTTGCTGAAGGCTAAAATAAAGAATGAGATGTTTCTAAACAGACTGAAGTGACTATAAATGTTGCCTTTGGGCTGTTCTCTTCTCACTCTGCAACAACACCTGCTGTTTCCTTTTCCAGTTACAAGAGATTTGTTGTTTGAGTCAAGTTTGATAGTAATGAACATGAACACCTAGGAAGAGTTCCCAGGAACAGTACTTTTGTCGTGATAAGGAACTGTTCTTGAAATATGCTCCCAATTTTACATCTTCCTGTGTCTTAATAGTGCTGTAAATCTCCAAGAACTGTATTTTTGCTTTTCATCCTGATACCACAGTGTAACTGAGACCTGTGGAAATACAACGTGCCTGAACTCAACTCTCCTTGTTTACTGTTTTCAGGTTATTACCTTAACAGTTGGGAACAGCCCCACAGTCACCAACCCTTTCCCAATGGCTGAACCTGCGGTGGTGAAGTTCATCTGTGCTGTCCCTTCTTGGCTGACTTTGATTCCTGTTTATGGCAGCCCTCAGCTTGATCTCTCCTGCCCCTTGCTGCAGCAGAACAAGCAAGTGGTAAGCCTGGGAAGTGGCAGGAGAAGAAAGTGTTCTTACAGCTGAAAAATCAGTGTTTGGAGTGTCATGTTGTGAAATAAAGCATCTGAGCTGCTGCAGGAGGAGCAGTAACTGGAGCTGTGGCCACACTGGTGCCTTGGGAGCTCCTGCACAGAGCAGGCTGGGGGGGTCCTGCAGTGAATGGACAATGGATACGTGCAGATTATCAGGCATAAAGAACTTTGCTGTTCTCTTTTTATTCCTAATGAGTGTTGTCACATGTTGGCTGCTGAGTAAACCACGTTTTGTCGTGTCAGTATTCCCAGGCAAATGTAAAAGTTGCCCTCCTTCCCTAAAATGAATCATTTTAAAGAGCTTCTGTGTAATAACAAGAGGAGAAGGAGACTTTTGTGTATTATTAGCCACCTCAGAGCTCATCTGCTTTTCTGGCTCCATTATGTGTCAGCCTGCCTTGGCACACTGCTGTTGCTAATGCACTTCACCAGAGCAACACCAAAATTTTGAGCTTTAACAAACAGCAGTGTTTGTCATAATTTGTTTGAATTCTAAAAACAATTTTGTTGAGCTGTGGTTCAATTTTGTTGGTTTTGGTTTGGTGGGGTTTTTTTGTTTGTTTGTTTGTTTGAAGGTAATTCACTGGCTAAGAAAACCCCCAAACCCATGCTCTGGTAAAACCCCCTTAGAGCTCAGAGGTTCACAGAATGCTCTGAGTTGGAAGGGACCCACAAGGATCATGGAGTCCAACTCTAAGTGGCCCATGCAGGGCTTGAACCCACCTGGTGCAACCAGCACCATGCTCTGACCAACTGAGATAATCTCAGGGATGCTGGAGCACAGCTTAGTGCCTTGCACTCATGGCTCATTTTAATGAACATTTCATATGTATTGATGTTGTAACAAACCTCATGGAACTCAGCATACATTTTCTTTAATGATTAAAAAAATCCTGTTGTATCTGTTCCCTTCAAAACATTCCTTCTTTTTCAGGTTCCTGTTTCCAATTACCGCAATCCAATACTGGATTTGGCTGCCTATGACCAGCAGGGCAGGAAATTTGATAACTTCAGCTCTCTTAGTGTTGTGTGGGAATCCACAAATAAGGCCATTGCTCGTATTGAGCTGGAGCTGCCAATGGAGCTGACTCTGAAGAAAGAGGGGAATGGTCAGAAGAAAATGCACGGTATGAGTGGGTTGAAATGAGCATTTCATTGTTTGAAGGTCAGGATTAAATCTGGTTGGTAAGGTCTCAGCTTGATTAAAGAAATTACTGTAATCTACAGTCACACTTCAGCTTAAAATCAATATGCATTTTTTGGTGTGTGCTATTAAAGAGAGGAGAAGAAAGGAACCAAGTCCAATGTCTAGAACCTGTGCTGAGAGAGAAGGTTCTTGTCTGATGGGAACGATCCCAGAGGAACTGAGTGTGTTTCTCTCCTTTGTTGCATTCTAGGCTTACAGACTGTGGTAGTTGACCGTGAGTTTGGAACTGCTGCCATCTCTGCCACTGCCATGGGATTCCAGCAGCCCCACCTGAAGGCAGCCCGAGCCAAAATACCGGTAACAGCACCTGCAGGGGTTTGCCATTTCCCTGTGGCTAACGCCCGGTGTTCCTGGGATGGATTTATTTCCTCTGCACACAGCACTGTACAAGTGAGGCAGCTCCGTGGTGGAGTCTGGTTCAGCAGAGGTTTGATCCTGGTTCATGGCTTTTCCTGCTTTCCTCTGCACTGGGTGCTGCTATCCATATCAAATCTATCCAAGTCCTTGGGAGCTTTTTAACCATCTGAGCAAGGGCATTACAGAGAAGTGTTTCAGTTGGTTTTGTTTCAGTTTAGGGTTTTTTAATGAATTGGTGAATCTCTGCTGTGTGTCCTTCACTAAAGCAGCCATGTGCTTCGTGCAGCTGTCACTGGGGAAAGCAAATGGATTATTGCCCCTGCAGAGCTGGGTGGGAAAGTTCTGCATGAGCAAAGCAAAAGCTGACTGATTCCTCATATGGACCATATGTTAGTCTGGGCTCTGACTAGTGCTCTCTTTTTTTTTTTCCTGAGAGACTCCTCCTTTGTACAATGCCAGCCATAAGCCCAGGCTCTCATTTTACAAGTCATTAGCCACTCCTTGAAATATTTAGTTTTTAGATACTCAGCCTAGGAAAGAAAAACAGCAAAAGGGTAGTGATGATGAGCAAAGAGGGCAGGTGTAAACAGATGGCAGTTTTCTGTTTATGTCACTATTGTAAACTGAATATAAGGGCAGGTTTCTGCCTGTGGAATAACCTGACATGTGCAATAACTGACTCTTAAAATATTCTGCTTCCTAACTGGAATTTCTGTTTAATTTTGTTAAGCAAGATGTAAGTGGGTTTGGACTATATGCAGTACCTTGAAAACAGAGTTGAGGCAAAGAGTAAAATATGTAGTGAGAGGTTACAGGATTTAACTCGAAGCAGGTACCAGATGGGCACCAGTAATCTGAAATACCCTGTGGGCCAGGTTCTTCTCAGCATGGCCCAGGTGTGGCATCTGCTTAGTAAATTCTTTGAGAGGTGATCTGATTTGCCACTTGGTTCTTGACTTTTCTGTGAGGTTTCCACTCCTCTCCTGTTGGGAAGCGTGATGTGGATGCATTTCCTCTGAAGAATTTGACTACAGCTTAGTGAGAATTACTGCAGAGACACAGTTACTTTGTTACTGAAGTTATTTGTGATATTTGGCCGTGTTTCTTTTTTTTTTTTCTCTTAAAAAATTGGGCTGTAATACGGATGCTTGATGCTCTGCAATCATTTTGTAACTCACCATGCTCTGCTTTGTTAAACCAATATTCAATATTCTTTCTTACTTTTAGAAATCATTAGTAAAGTGAATGCTCTAAACTTTGCCTTGAATTCAGAGAACACTGGAGTTCTCTTAAGTTCTATTCTCTGTGTTTAAATTTGGGAGGACTCTGGTAGCTGTAGATGCCAGTTCTGCTGCACTTTGTGGGCTCGTGTGTTGTTTTTTTAAAATGAGGTGACTTGGCTGCTTTTTTCAAGTACATCAGCAATGGGCTGCTCTGTTCTGCTTTCAGACCTACCCATTCTCCTTTCTTGCAGCCAAAAACACAAACAAAAATCTAGTAGATGGGATATTAAGATGCCTTGATTGTTGTTCCACGTTTAAGTGGAACACCCTATTATGTCATTAGGGAAAGATGACATCCTTTCTACATGAAGGAAATAATTCTACTAATGAGGTGAAATGGGTACAGAGTAGTGACTTCCTCTGGAAACCTTTTTTCCTTCTCTGAGCTAATGTTGTTATGAGGGAGTGATTAAACCTGCATTTGGTCCAGTGTTCATGTACTTACATTTAAGGAAGAATTTCTCTTGGTGGCCTGCTAAGAAGAATCCCAAAAAGATGAGTTAGAGACAGAAAACTTTGTGTGTTTGCCTTATCATTCTGTATGAACTTAGGCCATGGCTCAGAGTTAATACCCTGTCTGTGCTTGTCAGACCTCATTCACTGATCCTGCAGTGCCTGGGCCCTTGTCCTTTGGCTTGGCCTGGGGTGCAGAGCAGACCAGCCCTGAGGATGCCCTTTGGATCTTGTGGGCAGCTCATACCCTCAGCCTGTGCTCTGAACTTTGGTTACCTGCTTTAAACACCCTCCCTGCACACACAGTGTTGTGCCTCTTTGCTGTAACTGCTGACATTGTTCCTTGCAGCATGAGGCTGTGCTCCCAGGGCCTGCCACCATTGAACTGATGCTCGTGGAAGATGTGAAAGTGAGCCCTGCTGGCATCTCCATCTACAACCACCCTGATGTCCAGGTGAGGAGTCACTCTGCTGCTGTCCAGCTGCAGGGAGGAAAACATCACACATTGCAGAAGATGTGTGAGGAGACAGATTAGAAAGATACAATCTTAATTCTGGATGCTTTTCTGGTTTTGCAGGTAGAACTTCTCATCCAACAAGGTTCTGGATATTTTTTCATTAATACCAGTGTGCCAAATATTGTAAGAGTGACACATGAGGAGACTCAAGGCATTGCTTTGGTGAGTGCAGTATTTTGAGGTTTTACACCTTTTTGGCAACCAGGTTAACGTTCTGCAGCTTCAGCACTCCTGGGCATTTCCCAGCAGGTGTGGATAGAGAGGCAGTAGCTGCATTTTGGATGTGTTTGCCTGTCACAGCTGTGCTTCAGGCAGGGGATCTTTGCACTGGCACTTTCAGGTGTAGTCTCAGGTACAGGAAATAGTTTCATTACAGCTGTGATTCACTTGTGTTCTCTGTATAAGGTAAAAGCCAGTCCCAAGTACTTCACCCATTACAGCTTTGCAGTGCAATGTTCCTGATTTCACAAACACACCACAAAGAATAACGTGACAGAATTGTTCAGAAGCTACACATAAGATTAATTGGTTTCTGAAGTAGTATTGGAGTGTTTGCCCTGGGCCAGTACTTCTGAAAGCTTCAAATTCTTCTATCCTATAGTGCTGTTTCAGGGTATTTTTTAATAACAGTATTGCATCCTGATTTTGTGAATGAATATCTATTAAAGAGTTTATTCTGATCTCCATATGAAGTTTCTAATGCACTTTCCCACTAAAAAATGCCATTAAAGTGCAGGTGTGCTTGACTTCATCAGGCTCAGAATATGAAATGCATTCTGCAGTGAACAACAACAAAACTGTGTGTTTGCATTGCTGCTTTTATTAGGCAAGAACTTAAAACAAGTTGCTCTAAAGAGTGGTTTTTTGTAAATGTATAATTTACAGATTTGTCTTTTAAGAAGTAATGCTGATAAAGTTGTGAAATAATGATAACTAAGGTGGAAAGTAGAATATCAAGAGAATTTCTGAAACATTTTGATTGTATCTAACTGTTGTAAAGTGTGAGGTGGGAATATTTTTTCCAACTAGGCACAGAGGTGAGAAAGAAGTAGAAGAGATGAGGAGTTTTTTGTACATAGTACACTGTTCAAACTCTTAATAGTTTTTTAGTCAGGTCTCCCTGATGGGTTTAACTGATGTACATGAGATAAGTTCAGTGCTCTCATCTGGAATTCAGGAGTGGAGCAGTGACAGCAAGATAGGCTTTGTGAAGTGTAGGAAGAGATTTAACTGCCTGTCAGATTAAAGGAGAGAAAAGCCCACTTTTAACACATTTTTTAAAAAATATAACCCCACACACATTTGGCAGGTTTGTTAGCCCTGCGTGCTGTGCTTGGGTTAAATCCCAGTACCACCCCTGGTTTTTCCATGGAAGCAGCAGAATGGCCTGGAAAGTCAGCAGGCTCTGTCAGGCAGGTACCAGTGCAGCCAAGCTGACAGAGGCATGATGAGTTGGCAGCAGACTCTTCTGAGAAGCTGAATTGAAGTTATCTGGAGCAGTGATTCCCAGACTTTCCAGTGGGAGAAGTTCTGTACCTCTCCCTCTGGTTGTGCCACAGCAGCTTCTCTGGGCATGGCTGGGTGGTAGCAGGGGAGGAGTGAAGAGTGGTCACCAGTGCAGTATCCCTGGATACTGGCAGCCACTGGACACCTGATGGGAGAGGAGAACAGCAGAGGTGGCTGAGACATGAAGAGTGTTAAAAGTTGCAGTAGCCCTGCATGCTCTTTTCCCTGTTTCCTTTCTCTGGTCTGCCAGCCCAGCTGAGCTCCATTCCAGCTCCCTCCCCTGGCCACATCCCCTGCCCTGCTGCCCAGCCCCTGTATTAGCCACCCTCTCTGGCAACTGCTGCTCTTCTGGAAGCTGACCTTCTTTCAAACTTCACATCCCTTTCTGTTTTGAGGCAGAAGTAGGAGTGGTGGCCTCAAAGAACAAAATGTCAGCTCTCCCCACTGCTCTGCTACTGATTCCTGTGGTGCTTCTGGGCACTGCTGAGAGTTCACTGAACTCCTTTGCACGGGGGGCCTGGCCATTTCCCCTTGTTCAGAGCTCAGAGCACAGAACAGGACACCCAGCTTCACTGGCCAAAGAGAGGAGAACAGCTGGGACTGTCCTGAGATCTGTGGCAAGGTCATGGAGCTGCAGGAGGACTGCAGAGCTGGTGTGAGCAAGGTGTGGGTACATGGCCTTGGGAGAGGGGTCTTTGGGATGGGTGCTTGGTTCTGAGGGCTTGTGTTTGTGACCTGAGGTCTCTTTCTTCATTGTTTTATTCTCTTTATCCGTTAAGAAGTGTAACATTCTCTTTCTTTAAAATTAATGGAATAATAGTTGTATTAAAGAAGCACCTGATCTGTCAATTGTCCTCTTACTTGCCAGGTTTTGGCTGCTCAGATGAAAAGCAGTAACAGTAGAGTACAAATCTTACAGGAAGCAATACCAGTGCTTTATAGGCATCATCTTTGTCCTTGATTCTTTTTTTCCTTATCACTTTGGTTTTCACTCTACTAAGAAAAGTTTTGTTGCTGTAAATGATTTGTGTGTTTTTTCTCCTGATGATGGGAGAGTAACAGGATGCCAGACTGTTCCAGATGAAGAGCTGGTAATTCACTTGGTGCCTGGGGGCTGTTTGCACTAGCTCAGTAGCATGATACTTTTTACATACATTTTACAGCTTGATTTTTATTTTGGTGGAAGAATTCTCTGTGTCTGATCTTGGAGATTTCTGCATCCAACTGCCTCTGCTCTGAAAGTGACACAAATTCTATCCTGTGAACAACAGATGAAAGAAGCACTGTAATTCAGTTTTCGTTGGCATTGCAGGTGCAGCCTCTGCTCCCAGGATCAGTGACTGTAATGATTCATGACCTGTGTCTGGCTTTCCCTGCCCCAGCTGAAGCTGAAATTCATGTGTCTGATATCCAGGAACTCTATGTGCGAGTTGTTGACAAGGTCAGTGCCTTGGAAGCAGCATTAGCAGCTGATCCAGCCTGCCCTGACTCCCAGTGCTGGTCCTGAACACAGAGATCAGACATGGACAAGATGCTACAACAGGGAAACAACTGCAACCTCCCTGTGTCTGTTTCTCCATCCCAAATTTATCCCTTTAGGTTATAAGTGTCTCAGAGTATCAGGTATCTGTTCATGTTCTGTGTGGCAGCAATCTCAACTTTTGCATTTACCAGCAATATTAATCCATAATTTATATGGACATGCTCATTTACATTTCCTCCTGTTTAAAGTGCATGTGAGCAATTCTTTTAGGAGTAGGTTTTGCCCCAAGGTCATTTTCCATATGTCAGGTTTTAAAACTGAACAGAAGAAAGTCCAGCTCATTCCACTTGCCAGGTTGGGTGTGCCTTAAACAAAAGAAGTGTTGATATTTCTGGATGTTTTAATTATGCCCTTGCCAGCTGAGGGACCTGAGTTCATTCATTTCATCAGATCTGATTTCATTTGATCTGATCTAACTCTAGCTGGCAGGGATTAGTCTTTAAAATCAGTGCTAATCTAACCTTGGGGCTCTGTCTCCACTACCCTACTACAAGTGTAATACAAAATAAAATGAAAATGTTTGTTCTAATAAATAAGAGTGGTTTGAATGCAGAATGACTGGATATGTCTGTTTCAGGTGGAGATTGGAAAAACAGTTAAGGCTTATGTCAGAGTTCTGGATGACTCAAAGAAACCTTTTCTGGCAAAATACTTTCCTGTCATGGATCTCAGTCTCAGAGCAGCATCTCAGCTTGTCTCACTTGTGTAAGTTAATGGATTCTTGAAATTAATCTGCAGATAAGAATTAGCAAAAAATTAATAAAGGTATTAGGTTGGAGGCACAGTAATATACAATGGCTGAGATTCTATTTATTTTATTTTTGTGAAGTCTTAATTACCTGTTAAAAGCTAAAAAAAATATTATTTGTGAGGGAAATTGCCTGAACTAACAGCCTGAATGTTGCTGCTGAATGAGACTGCATTCCTCCAGTGTGATGTCTGATGAAGCTTTGTACATCTTGGAAGCAGTGACTTGGCAAGTAGTGTCAGGTGAAGAGTGCTGTGTGAAGGCACATCTGATGTTATCAAACTCATCGTGTCTGTTACTTGTTTCATTTTCATTTCAGGTATTTAATGTTACAATAAAGCACAGGTTGCAAGGAGCCATTGTGTGTAAAAATGCAATAATTTCCTTAACTTTGCTTCAGATGTAGTCACTTAGCCTTGTGGTACAAGTGCTGGCCATTAAACGAGTCCTTTGCTTTGCTACTTGTAATTTACTCAGAGAATGTCTCTTTAATGGATTTCTTTGCAGCCCCCTGAAGGAGGCTCTGGATGAGCACACTGCTGCTTTCCTGGTGCGTGGGATGACCATTGGGCAGACAACTCTGATGGCAGCTGTGGCTGACAGAAGAGGCCAGAGAATCAACTCTGCTCCACAGCAGATTGAAGTAAATAATTTCAGATAAGATATATGCATAAATAAAGTCTGTCCTGCAGTGGAACAGGAATACATGAATTATGGTTACAGGATAGTAATCAATTTGCCAGAAAATTCATTCTGTCTGGAAGCTGACCTAATGCCAGTCAGATTTCAGTGTTGTTTAACTGCAGCTGGTGAGTTCAATTTCTGCATGCTCAATTTACTGTGATTAAGCAACTAAAGACTCAGTTTTACACTTGTACTGTTTTGTGGCATAATTTGTCTGATTGAAGGATCCTGAACACAGGTTTTTTCTGGTTTTAGGTCTTTCCCCCATTTAGACTACTGCCAAGGAAAGTGACCCTAATTATTGGAGCCATGATTCAGGTGAGGCATCTTACATATTTTCTTTACTTTGTAATTTCTGTTGTAAAATGAATCTTCATAACAAAGTTTTCAGCAGTAGATACTCAACTTGACATTTATCTGCATTCACACTGAATGGACTGACAGGATTGTTGGAGAGGGACTTGGGGCAAGGGCCTGGAGTGACAGGACACAGGGAGTGGCTTCAAACCCAACACAGGGCAGGGTCAGATGAGATACTGGGAAGGAATTGTTCCCTGTGAGGGTGGGCAGGCCCTGGCACAGGTGCCCAGAGCAGCTGTGGCTGCCCTTGGATCCCTGGCAGTGCCCAAGGCCAGGCTGGACACTGGGGCTTGGAGCAGCCTGGGACAGTGGGAGGTGTCCCTGCCCATGGAACAAGATGAGCTTTGAGGTCCCTCCCAACCCAACTCATTTTGTGTTTCTGTGCTGAATCCTCCTCTGAACAAGAGCAGTGTCATTGTTGAGCCAGCTTCCGTTTTGCTCTGTTGCTGGATCAAAGGTTTTGTATTTGCTTTTGTCAGTAGAGTGTCAGCTTTTCTGCTGTTAAATACCAGCACAGCATGAGTAAATCTGTCAGCTCCATGAAATTAGGCATAGTGGGCTTGTTGTACAAACTGAAACACAGAGCAGAGCTCTACACCAGGGTGCTGAGGAGAAAGGGAGGTAAAGGTTTCTGAAACTTTCTGGAGTGGAGGTAACATCAGCCTGTGACACTTTGTGAGGCACAGGGTCCACTTCTGTGCTCGGCTCATGCATTTCCTAGGCTGACACCCTGCTAGGACCAGGGGGAATAGTCCTTGAGCTGCCCTGGGAAGGTGCAGACAGCACTGAAGTCACTGTGGTGCTGAGCAGGGAGGGTGTGCCCTGTAGTGGTGACCAGAAGAACTATCTGAAGAGTTCATGAACTGTTCTGTCTGCTGTTCTGACAGATCACTGCTGAAGGAGGCCCCCAGCCTCTCTCCAACATCATTTTCTCCATTGACAACGAGCACATTGCATCAGTGAACAGCTCTGGGCTGGTCAGAGGAGTGGCCATTGGCAGCGGGGTGGTGACAGGAGTGCTGCAGGCTGTTGATGCAGAGACAGAGAAGCTTGTGGCGGTGTCCCAGGTAATGTTTATGGTGCTGTTGGGGGCTGACAGGGGTTTTCTGATTCATGGCTTTGGCTCTGAAGGGGGGCACAGAGTCTTTCTGCATGAGCAGTGTTACCTCGTGCACTTCTCTGGTTTCCTGAAGATGAAAACTCAGTTCCTTACTCCCTGGCCTGTGAACTTACACAGGTATTGGCACAGGTGGTACTTTGAACAGGGAGGTAAATCTTGCTGTGCCTTAAACCAGAGTCTCACAGATAACCAGGGAGGCTTTATGACTAGTCTGGTATCTTCAGGATTGGTTAGTGCATCTAGAAAAGCCCATCTAAAGAAGTCTTTCCAGGACAGCAGAAGGTTGTCCTTGTCTGCCTTCCCCCTTAGGTCAGGAGGATCCAGAAGGCAGCTGTTGCTCAAAAAAACCCACATTGTCTCCTAAGCTGCAGCAGTCTGTATAGAACACTGTCATCCCTTGTTGTGGTCTGAACCCCTCTGTGAGGTGCAAGCAGTGAATCCCTGATACTCCATCAGAATCTGTGTCCTTAAGATTTTCCTGCAGCTGAGTGTGAGGGAGATGAGCAGGCCTGCAAGGGAGCACAAGTCTCTGGGACCTGCATGAGACTCAGAGCAACAGAACTTGGGCAGATCTTATGACTTCTTCCTTTGAGCTCAGGGCAGCACAGCTGCTGTGAACCACAAAGCTCTGCTGCTTGAAAGGTGTCGGCGCAGTCCAAGAAGACACAAAGTAATTTTTTTAAAAAATAAAATATCAAGAAATCTCTGCTTTTTCATGTATGGGCAGCAATCTGCCCTAATGGTGTGACAGGAGGCAAGGTGAACTTGAAAGGTCAATCTGCTGCCTGGTGAGGTCCAGGTCTGGCCTTTCCTCCCCAGTATATAGCAGGAGTAAAATCTGTTAGGAATGTCTGGTTATATGAAGAGGGGATATCAGAGTCAAACATCATCCTTTTATTCTCAGTTGTCCCATTTGGTGCTCTACAATCTTCATTTCATTCTAACTCCTCTCCATGTCTTCCTTTACCTCCTGGGTTTCTTCATCCCTCTTCTGCTGGGGCCCCCTGAGATCTTGCCCGCTGCTGTCTCTCAGCTCCATCATTCATGTCATCAGTAATTTTGAGCAGATTTGTTTTTCCAGTTTAGGGGACATTTCTAAATGCCTATCAATCAAAAGTTAGTCCTTTTTAGTTTTTTACAGTCCTACTGAATTTGTCCATCTGTATTTTCTCTGACAAGTCACGCAAATCACACAGCAACAGTGATTAGATAATGACAAAATAGTGGCTGTAGAGCCTGGAAGTGAAATCTGGTTTCTGTTTGACAAGTGCTTACAGTGTCTTCCCCTCCTCCTTCCCAGGACAAGGTGGAAGTTGAGGTGGTGCAGCTGACAGCTGTGAGAATTCGGGCACCCATTACACGAATGAAAGCTGGTACTCAGGTGAGTTGGTTTGGGATTGGCTTCTGTCACCTTCACGTGTTGGAGCTGCAGGTTGTGCCCGTTCCTGTTACATCATCTGGTGACAGCACTGCAGCTCTGGGAGGAACCATTTCTTCATAAGAGACCCATCCTTGATCAGTGAATTTTAAGTTTAATTCTCTTTGCTGTGGGCAGGGGTTTGGTTTGCATGCTGACATTACCTAAGTAGGCTGGCTTCTCTCTTTCCAGATGCCAGTTTATGTCATGGGCATCACCAGCACTCAGACTCCTTTCTCCTTTGGCAATGCTGTGCCAGGGTTAACGTTCCACTGGTCTGTCACCAAGAGGGACACTCTGGATGTCAGGACAAGGCACAGTGAGGTAAAGTGTGTGTGTGTGGTGCGTGTGTGTGCAGCTTGGGAAAAGGAAATGGCCACGTGAGGGGAATGCAGGGAATACTGCTGCCTTCACTGCCTCAAAATCCAGGATCAGTTGTCAGCACCTCGGTGCCAATGTCTGGGCTTTCCATGAGTCAAACTTTAATCCCTTTCTCCTGTGCAAGGCTGCTTTTCAGCTTCCTGCAAACTACAACTTTGCAGTGGATGTGTATGGCAGAGTAAAGGGAAGAACAGGCCTGAAAGTTGTAGTGAAGGTCCTTGATGCTGCAGCCAACCAGTTCTACAACATGGCAAGAGAACTGTCTGACGAAATCCAAATTCAGGTAGGATGATTTTCTACACAGTTCGTGTTTAAGTATCTCCTTCAGAACTGGATTGAAGTTTGTATTTGAAATCAGGAATTTGAAGTGCAGGAGTAGCTCCAGCTTTGGTTTATCTTTGAGCCCTTACTCTTGTTTGTATAATGTTCCTCATTTGGGCTCATTCCATTCATGGGCTCATGGGGGCAGGGGAAGTTAAAGTAACTCAGGTGAATATGGGGTTCCCAACACCTTTTCCCTTGAGAAATCATCTGTTTTCATGCTGCTTCCTAGTTCAATAGCCCTGGAACTAAATGCTCTTCAGAATAATTTGTAGAAGATCCTGACTCTCCCATTCTCAAATATTCATGTTTGGTTGTCTTGTTTTACCATATATATTATACAAGAGAAGAAAGAAAGTTAGAGTTCTGTTTGGTTTTGTTTGTTTGTTTTGAAGATTAAATAAATAAATTACTGTTTGCACACAACAATGGGCCAAAATGCCTCTTACTTTCCAGGTGTTTGAAAAACTTCACCTAGTCACTCCAGAGGCAGAAACAGAGCAGATCTTAATGTCACCAAATTCCTTTATTAAACTTCGGACCAACAGGTCAGTGCTCAGTTTCCATGCTGTGGCTTGTGTCACCCCTTTATCCAAACTGTAGGGCAGTTGTGTTTGAGGGAGCTGTTTCAGTCTCTCTGTAGCACTGTTCATCCATTTAATACACAACTTACCTGCTGGTTCATGGTATCTTACCTGTTCTCTGGGGCTTTGTCAAATCTTGTATTAAGTTGTAGCTGGAAAATTCATTCAATATTGGGAGCTTTCAGATCCTTTTTTTAAAAGCAGCTGGGCCAGTTAAAGCAGTATCCTGCTGCCTGCTTCCTGTAGAGGTTTTGATGGGTGATTGAGGCTTTGTGGAATATAATTCTGTGTATTTCACACACAGAGGTTATGGCTGAATTTTCAGATTAAAATGTCATTTCCAAATGAGAAATTCTTTTTACATAATCTGTTTTCAAAGACTGACATTTTAGACTCATACCAGGCTTGAAATGTAGTTTTTCCAGCATAACAATGGTCAGATAGAGACAGTAGGAGACACACTGCGGGCAAAGCTTTAGAGGCATTTACATTTTAGGGGGAGGGACCCCTTAGTTTCATAGAATGAAACAGAATGGTTTGTATTGGAAGAGACCCTAAATCTGGTTTTACACATTTAAGGGGTTCCCTTCTTTCTGTTTTGCCTCAGGGACCGAGTGGCCTCCCTAAGTTACCGTGTCCTGGATGGACCAGACAAAGTCCCTGTTGTGAAAATCGACGAGAGAGGATTCCTTGTCTCTGGGTCTGTGATAGGCTTATCAACAATTGAAGTGATTTCACAAGAGTTGTTTGGCATCAACCAGACCATCATAGCTGCTGTTAAGGTACTGTCAGCTCCCTTCCTTTGCAGTTTCCTTAAGTACACCTTCACTACTGCAGCAGGGGATTGTTGGCTGCACTTCCTGAACTTCACTTCTGAAAAATGAGCAGTGTAGGAATTCACAGTTCTGAGCTTTGAACCGTGGGACATCAGGGAATGTATGCCCATGATCTCTGTTCCAAAAATCCTTGAGCCAAGAACTTCCTGCATCTGGCAGCATGAGCCTTGAGATACCCACTGCTCCCCTTCCTCCTATCCCTTTTTACATCAGCATCTTCCCTCTGTCCCAGCTAAAGGAGAAAGATGTACAATTGAGTGCTTTAAGTTGTTACTAAGTTTAACTCCTGTAATCACTGTGAAGTGGCTTGGTGGATTTTTTTAATTTGAATTTTGGTATTTTCCATTATGTTCAGCTTTGCCTGTAGGACAGGGTGTGGATCTGTCCTTCTGGGTGGGGAATGAAACAAGAAATGGGGGCCCAGTGTCACTAAAGCCACCCCTGCTGCGAGGTGGCTGGCTGGAATTCTCCAGCTCTGTTACTGATGACCTTGTTTCTTCCCTTTGGCAAGTGAAAGATGTCTGATGAGTTCGGGGGTGGCTCAAGTGCCATTTAGTCAGCACCCAGTGGGACTGAAGTCAGGTCCCCGTGTGAGTTTGTCCTGTACACAGGATGGTGATATGAAGCTCTCTGCAGTAGGAGCCATCTCAGTTCAGCACCCTGTACAGCTCATCTGTTTTCCTGTACTTACTACAACTGTAGTGCCTTTATGGAAATGATATTTTTAACCTCGTGAGGTAACACAGTTCATTTTATGGCTGAAGAGCAGAGAGAGCTTGAGAGGTTTTGCTGAAGGTCACGTCAGAAAACTTGAGACAGAGCTGGAGATGAGCTTGACTCTGTTGTATTATTCTAAGGCAAAGCTCTCTCCTTCACTCTGTCCTTCTTTCAGTAAGATCTTGTGTTGTCTATTTACAAGTGCACACAATTAAGAACCAAAATGCTGCAGCAGCATCACTTAACACTTAGACCTTGAACTTGGCTCAGAGAGGGGCTCTTACATAAGCCAGGGACAGTGGGGGAAGGAGGAGTGACAGTGAGCTTAGCATGGGACTGAGCTCAGCACTTGCCTGGACCTGCTGCACTCAGTATTTTATTTTATTTTTTCTTGAATTTAAAAAAAACTTCAAAACCTGAGATGCTTTAACAGAAAAAGGCTGTTTTCATCAATATTAAATTTAGCAGTCCCTTGTGGGAGAGTTGCTGAGATTTTAAAGTAAAGCAAGCTTGATAATCTGTCAGGGAAATGGGGTTTTTGTTGGCTTGTAACCACAGCTTGTTGGGCAGAGATCTGTATGCACAGAGATTTTAACTGATGAAACCAGCCTGTGGAGCAGACAGTGGGATACACTGATGTTATAGCCACTTCTTTTTTTTTTTTTGGATTCACCAAAGATGTATTTTGCTTGAGGCCAAATTTGTCCTTTGCTTTTTAAGTTCTGACATGTACATTTTCAGATTGCAGAGTTTTACATTTTAGCTGAGCCTCTTAGGTCAGGAAAATAAAGGGATTTTTCTACAAGATAAGCTTGAGGCCTTCTTTTAAAATAGTTTTCTCAATATATTTGCTTCCTCTGTCCATCCATTATTTATTTTCCAACAGCTGTAACTAAAAGAGCAGATACAGTTATTTTTGTTGGGTAATTTTGCTTGTTAACTTAGGTAAGTTAATCAAGAATAGTAATATGCTATTTAAAAGCCAAAAGAATAGGTTGTCAAGTCTTTGTCTTCAGAAAATCTTTCTTCACTGAAGTGTTACTGCAGAAGTGTGGGGGTGTGCACATATGGTTAATGGAGCAGACTCTCTGAGGAGTTTGGAGCAGTTCCCAACTTCTCTCTTGGCTGAGGAGAGGCACTGAGGGAGCAAAGCTCAGGCTGCTGACCTGACCCCTCAGGGTTTGTCAGCTGCCAGCTGAGCCTGGCACAGCTTGGTGTTCTCACCTGGTGCAGGGGAGCTGGGCAGCAGTGGCCATTCCATCTCCTTACTCACACACACACGGTGAGTTCCTCTCCTAATACCTGGGCAATGAATTGCACCTCTTATGTCAGGAATTACTTGGAGAGAGCTCCAGGGCCACTTCCCTTGCATATGCAGGGACCCTAATGGTTTGAATTGATAATGTAATGTGCTCTCTGAAGTCTGTGGGTGATGTATGTTTCTGTGTGATCATTGCTTGTTTCAGTTCCCAGTGGTACTAGAAAAAAAGGGCTGAGAAATACCAGCTGAGAGGGTACAAAGCAGACAGAGCCAGGCTTTTCTCAGCCATGACAGGGCAAGGGGAACACACAGGAAACACTGTCTGAACATGGACAGCACTTTTTACTGGGGTGGCTGTTGAACACAGATTGCAGGAAGCTGTGGAGCCTCCATCCAAGGAGATGCCCAAGAGCTGCCTGCTCATGGTCCTGGACAGCTGGCCCTGGTAGCCCAGCCTGAGTGGGGGGCTGGACTAGACAGTGTCAGAGGCCCCTTTCAACCTGTGGTGTGGAGATACTGATAATAACAGCTTCACATGTTAGTCCTGGCATATGGCTAAATGCAGATGGCTCATAAAGGCAGCTCTGGATATTTACATAACAAGAACTCTTTTAGATTATTTTTATAGGGGCATCATAAAAAGCAATATAACTTTCTTTCTCACTGCTGATGTTTTTCCAGGTCTGCCCCATCTCCTACCTCAGGATTTCCATGAGGCCTGTTCTGCTCACCCAGAACAAAGAGGCACTGCTGGCCCTGCCCCTGGGAGTGACACTGACATTTACAGTCCATTTCCACGATAACTCTGGAGATACTTTCCATTCACACAATGCTGTGCTCAACTTTGCCACCAACAGGTGGGTGTCTGTCACGGGTGGTAATTACAGAGAGCAAAAAAAGGCCAGACACACACAGAACAAAGATTGTTCCAAAGGTAACCGAGTGAACATACAGCCTGGGCTGGGATTAGCAAAGCAAGGGTTTTGTCTCTGCAGCCTTCAGAGGCAGTGGCAGGAAGGAGAGTTCCAGTTAGCAATTGATATTCCCTAGCCATGGAAAGCTGCCCAGATAAGCATGATCCCAGGGGGGCCTGCAGGAGCTGAGTGACTCTGAATCATCCCCCTGCACGCAGCAGTGGCCCAGAGAAGCAGCAGATCCATCAGCAGCTGCCTGTCCCAGTGCTGTGTTCCACTGACTCACTGAGGGCTTACATAAGGTGGGGAATTCTGGATCAGGGGCTGTCCCCTCAGACAGGCTTGTGCAACCTTGCCACAGCAGGGACAAGCCTCAAAAGGCCTTTGGGTCTTTGCCTCACAGAATCAATGCTGTGAAGCAGCCTCCTGTGGTCTTCAGTAAACTACCACTAATGCTGTTACTGAAACGTGACTTGTTTTCTGCAGAGCACCTTGCTGAATTTGGGTAAATACCAGAGCTGACAATCCAGTGGCACTGTGTCTGGGAAGTTGCATGTTGGTGTTCACATTTCTTGGCTTCCTAACTCCCTTGAGAAAAGGGAAAAGAGACAGATGATCTCATTCTCAAGCTCTACAATTCTCACAATTAAGAAGTAGTTTTTGTGCATAATTACTATCTCCTCAGCACAGTGGTGAACTGAGAACTGAAATTTGCCTCAGTGGCACCTAAATAATTTTTATAATTTCCTTACTTTGCTGGCCTTCATCAGATGACTGTTCCTGAAAACAAGCAGCCAGCCAGCTGAGGAGTTTGATAGCTCTCCTGTTGGAGAGCTAATGCCATTAGCAAGCCTCCTTCATGCAGCAGCATGTGTTTGTGTGCAGAGATGACTTGGTGCAGATCGCCAAGGGAGCGGCCAACAACACCTTTGTGATCAGGACTGTGAACGTGGGGCTGACCCTGCTCAGGGTGTGGGATGCAGAGCACAGTGGCACTGCAGACTACATCCCACTGCCTGTGCAGCATGCCATCTTCCCAGAGCTCCCAGACGTGGTGGTGGGGGATGTCCTGTGCCTGAGGACCTCACTGACAGCCCAGGAAGGTGAGTGGCCTCCAGCTGTGTGGGTTGGCAGCTATTCCATGGGACACCAGCATGGCTCTGGCTCACTCTCAGCAAAACTAAATGCATAATTTATCATGTTTGTTCAGATTCAACTGCAACTGTTCTTGTTAATGACAAAAATAGGTTTGATCAACTCCTCTAATTTTAATTGCACTGTGCAATATGTCTCTTGTATTGAATTCCTGAGTGTCACACTTCAGACATTTCTGTTCCATTAGCTGGAAAGGCTTGTTTCTGTGGGACTCCTGCAGAGTCAGGCCTGCCTTCACTCACTGGGTTTGATTGTTGGTATTAGTGGGCTTAGCTCAGAATAACTGCTGGGCAGTGGCACTCACACACACCAGAGTGGTTCCTGGGCACTGGGAGGTGTGAGCCCTGCCTGGCAGTGGCACTCAGACACACCAGAGTGGTTCCTGGGCACTGGGAGGTGTGAGCCCTGCCTGGCAGTGGCACACAGACACCAGAGTGGTTCCTGGGCACTGGGAGGTGTGAGCCCTGCCTGGCAGTGGCACTCACACACACCAGAGTGGTTCCTGGGCACTGGGAGGTGTGAGCCCTGCCTGGCAGTGGCACACACACACCAGAGTGGTTCCTGGGCACTGGGAGGTGTGAGCCCTGCCTGGCAGTGGCACTCAGACACACCAGAGTGGTTCCTGGGCACTGGGAGGTGTGAGCCCTGCCTGGCAGTGGCACTCAGACACACCAGAGTGGTTCCTGGGCACTGGGAGGTGTGAGCCCTGCCTGGCAGTGGCACACAGACACCAGAGTGGTTCCTGGGCACTGGGAGGTGTGAGCCCTGCCTGGCAGTGGCACTCACACACACCAGTGCCCAGGAAATGCTGCAGTTGGCAGCAGAGTGTTGAGCAGTGCCCCCGTGGTGTTTTCCAGGCCTGCCAGGCATGTGGAGCTCCTCCTCAAGTTCTCTTCTTCTCGTGGACTCCAAGAGTGGCGTGGCCCTGGCAAGGGACCCTGGGGTGGTCACTGTCTACTATGAGATCCCTGGGTTACTGAAAACCTACAGAGAGGTGAGGCACTGTTCTGTTCCTGCTGAGGTTGGTTTGTTTGGGGTAAACCCCCTCACCAAACTGTATTCTATGGGATTTTTTTTTGTTATAAATATTTAGAAACGTTCTTTTAGAAATGCAGATGGTTGGGGAGTATTTGGTATGTGTCCAAAAACATCATGGTTTTTTTAAACATCTGTGCTAAGGAGTAAGCATAGCAATTTTGATTTTTCACCTCTGCTGTTCTTATATTGTACATTTTGATTCCTTTGTTGGCTAAGTTGTTTCCAGGTGCTAACCAATTTTTGAGTATGGCTGTTGTTATGAATGAAGCTTCACTGCAGGATGAGATGCCAGCAAGAACTTGCTCAAGTGTTGTGCCATGCATCACTGATCAGAAGTACTCCATTAAATTATTTTGTTTATCTGCAATGCAATTGTAGTGTTGACACAACTCACTGCATCAGCCAGCATAAGCACTAGACATTCTTTTTAAATTAAATTTAGACATAGAGCTTTATGCATATTAACTTCTGGGGGTTGGGTAGGAAGACAAAATGTTTTTGCTAGCTTAAATTGCTTGGAAATGCACTTTCTAATATTAGAGAAATGTGGGATTTCAAAGAAAAACATCACCTCGTGGAGTCTTTCACAACCAATCCAGTCTGGTTTTGCCTTCATTTTGATTTGTTGAAACAGTTTTTGGTAACAATATGCTTCATCCTTTTTTCAGATCTTGATTACTGCACCTCAGAGGACCACAGCAGTGCATGTCAGTGGCATGCAGGCAAGCTTGCAGGGAGTGGCAGCCTCAAAAGTCATAGTTTCAATTGGGGAAACAAACAAAAATTTGAAAGGTATGATTAAAAAAATATTTATGCTGATGGTTTATTGTGTGTTTATGGATTTATGATGCTTTGGTTTGTGTTATGGGGTTTTTGTTGTTGTTTAAGGGTAACAAGATCCCCAGGAACCTCAAATGCCTTTCTACAGTCCCGGGAGCTGTAGGAGCCATGGGACAGAATTTGGAAGGTGTTCTGGGGCACTATTAATATTTCACAACTAATAAAATCAGTGGATTTCCATAGAAGTACCATTTTTGATCATGTAAACAACAGTTGATGGGCAATCAGCTAATTTCTTATGTGTTTAATTGCAATTGCCTTCTTGGAGGTGTAGCATTTTCTTACTTAGTTACCAAACTTAAATCTTTTACAGAATTTATCACCAGTTAGAATCCATACAAAGATTAAGCATCATATTGTGTCCTCCATTTAGTAAGCTGTGTTTTGTGTGGTTATAGATCTTTTTAGCTTCTAGCTTAACAATTAGCACTTCTTCCAATGGTATTTTATATTGCCATATGTAAATGATAAGCCTACCAAAAAATCATCTCGCCAGATACTAAAATCTAACTTGAGGCTCCCAGGATCATGTAAGTTATTCAAGAGACATCTGAGCAGAAAATTCTCCCTAGCTTATTCTTTCCTGTAAATAAATAATTCCTGTCAAGAAAACCCCACAACATATAAAATTTTCATTGCTGTCTCTTTGGGATTAGACCCTGAGCAAGGACAGCTATCTGTGATTTCCAACTATTTTAAGATGTTCCTAACATTGTGAAACTATTTCAGAAGGTGGTAGAATAACCCAATACTACAAGCCATGATTTTGCTTTTAATTAATTCAACTTAATTCGTTACAATTTTATTTTATACTTAATTAGATATTATTTTTTCCCTCCCCCTAGGGGAGTGTTCACCTGCTCAGACTGAAGCCATTGCTGAGTTGCAACCCCAGTCCATTATCAGTTGCCATCTCGATTTCAACAGTGATGCCTTTGACTTCCCAGCACAGGATATTTTTGTGGCAGAACCTGGATTTGATGCAGTTTCAGGTAAGAGGTGACAAGATGCCATGCTGCAGACAAACACAAGCTCTCTGGTCCAGCAGATTCCACAGAATCCCAGCCTCATGGGTTGGGTTGGAGGGATCTTAAAGCCCACCCAGTGCCACCCCTGTGCCATGGCAGGGACACCTCCCACTGTCCCAGGCTGCTCCAAGCCCCATCCAGCCTGGCCCTGGACACTTCCAGGGATCCAGGGGCAGCCCCAGCTGCTCTGGGCACCTGTGCCAGGGCCTGCCCACCCTCCCAGGGAAGGATTTCTTCCTAACATCCAATACAAACCTCCTCTCTTTCCTTCTGAAGCCTCTGGGCTCTGCTGTGTAGGAGCTCAGGCCTCAGTGAGTTGCTCACATGGACACTTCTTGTCTCAGTGGGTTTTCTGCCTGTGACAAAAACCTTGTGTTGGTTTTCAGAGAAAGCCAGGAGTCAGTGGCAGCCCACTTCTTGTTTTTCAGAGTTTTTGTAGTAAGTCAAAGAAGCAAAGGAGCACTCAGGTGACAAGTATTCCAAAAGTGGAATGTACTCCCAAAACATCGTGAACTGGGTCTTAAAAGGCGGGGAAATTGCCAGACACTGTGGAGGTGGAAATAAAATTGTCAAGTCTACAAATGTGTTAGTGCTTTGAAAGTATAGCATGATTTAGAACAGAACCAAACCACCATGGACAGTATGTAAAGAACATTAATTATCTGTTAGATTCATCCCTGCACCCATTGTGTAAACCCCTATTCTACCCTGCATATGCTTCTGGTACTTAGCTAGGGGAAGAAAATAAGGGGAAAACATGCACCTGGCAAGTTCTCCTTGCTACTGATGCTTTTTATCTTCCATTCTCTGGGAGGTTTTTACTACCTTTACTGCTAATAACAGATTAATTGGTCCCATATGAGACTAGAAACACGGTGAATATATAACTTTTAAAGGAGCTTTTATAAATAAACTACATCTTCACAGACTTGATGATGGTGATGGTAGCTGGCTAAAATTTTAACACTTGCTGAAAAGAATATGAAATAGGATGTTCAGTCTTGTTCTCAGTAAAGCCTTTCAGTATCAGCATAAATATTATGTTAAAGTGGAACTGAATCTCAGTGGCACATTAAAATAAAATGTGACTGGAAGTTACCAGCATAGTGTTCTTTTCATGCTGTTCAGTTTGGGACAAGGAATAATTCTGTCATTGCAGTGCTGGGGTTGGGACACAGACACACTGTCCCAATCCATCTGTGCACTCCTCATCATGCTGCTGGTTGAGCTTCACCACCTTTCTTAGCTTTTCTCTGGAGCTGTCCCAGCAATCTCGCTGTGCAGGGGAAAACCCCTTAGAGGCGAGCAGTGAGCAGCCCACGCTGTCTTGTTCCTGCAGGACACTACACGTGCTCCATCAGGATGCACAGCCTCACTGACAAGCAGCTGAAGCACCTGAGCAGGAGCAAAGGCTCGCTGCGGGTGACGGCGGCGCTGCGGGGCGGCGCCGCGGCCGGGGAGCAGCTGGGCACAGAGGTGCCCTTCAGCCGCTGGTTCTACGCTGACCAGGCTGAGATGCTGCTCAGCAACCAGGACACGAGCTCCGTCCTGAAAGTCTTCGGTGCCAGCGAAATCCTGGATAGCCTGGAGGTGAGTGCGTTCCCAGGAAGTATCTCAGGGCAGCTGAAAGCATTTTGAGCTGTCACATGCAGCTTTCTTACCCTGTCAAGGTTTGTTCCTGAGATGATTTGGAAATGCTCATCTTGGAATGTGTTCTTCCTCAGTTTTCACTTTTCACAGGATCCCACAATGGTTTGGGTTGGCAGGGACCCTGAAGCTCGTCCTGTTCCAGTGCATTGCCATGGGATGCCACTCACTCACTGGGTTGCTCGGGGGCCCATCCAGCCTGGCCCTGGGGTTTTGGGGTAGTACAGGTGTGTCAGGCTCACCTGGGCGTACAGCCTGCCATGTGTGAACCACCTTGTGAGTCAAGAAGCAGAAACCTGCCTGACCCCTGTGGCAGGGGGAATCTTGCCCAAATATGTGACTGCCCAGAGCTCACACAGCCCATTAAGGGTCTGTGGGTTTTGCCTGTGTGGGGTTAGCCCAGACCTGTGGAAGGGGCAGGTGAGAGGGGCCACCCTTGGCAGTAGGCAGGGGGAAATGCTGCAGGTGTCACCGTGAAGGTACACCTGACTCCTCTGGAGGGGGGAATTGCTCTGTGTTTCTGTGGAATCACCCACTGCTGGCACCTGGCCTGGAAGATGGAGGTGTGCTGTGCTGTCCCCAGCAGTCTCCTTCTGGTTGGATGTTCCCTGTGCAGGTGAAATGTGAGTCCCCAGCAGTGAAGGTGCTGGAGAAGGAGAAGTCCTATGGGCTGCCCAGTTACGTGGTGTACACTGTGAGCCTGGCTGATCCCAGGGTTCCCAGCCAGGGCTCCCTGTCCACCACTCTGACTGTCTCCAGTCCCATGACAGACCAGTCCATCACCATCCCAGTGACAGTGATCTACCTGACTGACAGAACCACTGCACCCATGAGATGTAAGTTTAGCTCTGCACTCCGTATGCCAGAAGAAATCTTTAGCTTCTCTGATGTTTATGGGGTTAGCTCTTAAAGCAGATTGGAGAAGATGCTCTTTTTAACTCCATATTGCCTCCTCTTAATCAATTCTGCAGATGAAGCCAGTCTATTCCAGCAGTTTGTTGAGTCTTACCAGGTGATGATCTTCACGCTTTTTGCACTCTTAGCAGGGACAGCTATTATGATCATAGGTAAGAGAAGGAAAGACTGCACAAGTATTTTTTTCCCCTTCTTACAGTGTGTTAGCTGTAAGATAAAAAGGAATGATTGCCATGTGAAATGATTTTGGTTTGTTTCTCAACTGTCTTGCAGCCTACCACGCATTTTTCTCGCCAAATGGACAGCACAGTCAGCCAGTATTCCACCCAAGGACAAGTCTTCAGCACACCCCTAACAGTAAGCAGCTGTCACCCAGTTAGAAGTGAATTAATTGATTAGTCTGGCCATTGCACTGAAATTGAGTGTAGGAAAGTCTGTAATCAAGAGTGGCAATGAAAAGTAATTCACATTTTTACAGATGTGTTTAAGTTGCAGTGAGCTGCAGGCCTGGTTGTAAACACAAGTGCCTGATGCTTCAGATAAAAAAAGGCAAATTCAAGTGAACGTCACTTGCTGAGGGGAAATGTATTGTGCCTCCCTCAGACTTAAAAGCTCCTGACCAGGAAGACCCACAAACTTTTGGTACTTGCAGGATACCTTTTCAAGAGGCACTCAGCTAAGTGGATGATTCACTTGGAATGGATCATCAGATTCACCTCCAGTGTTCAGCAGACGATCAAGAGCAGTTACTTGTTTGTTCCTTCTCCCACCATTCCCGAGCCTGATTGGTGTCTTCTCCTTCCCCTGTTTCAGGTTCCACCGTGTCCCCTGCACATTCCTTCAGCTCCCAGGCCTCCAGCAGGCAGACCAGCCCCTCGGCCACGCTCTGGAGCATGGGTTACGCCTCTCGGTAGAGGCAGCTGCTCCTCCTCCTCCTCCTGCTGGCAAATCAAAAGCAGTGTTCAACTCAGTGCCTTAGCAAGCTCAGCAGCTTTGGCAGTCGGGAGGTAATTCACGTTTGCTCTGGAATAAAACTAGGTCCTTAATTTATTTATTTTTTTAAATATTTAGGGCTCTTTGAGTTTATTTTTTTTATGTCAGTGCTTTAATTCTCAAAAGCTTGTTTTATCTGTTGTTTTTTGCTGCCTGCACAAAAAGCAGTGTTTATGCTAATCTGGCTTTCTTGCACTCTTCAAGCAACTAGAAGTTATATGTGAGTTAGAGTGATAACAATTTTTTATTTGCCTTTTGTAAAAACTAGATTTCTTTCTAATGAACTTTTTTTAAAAAAAAAGGAATTAGAAAAAGAGGTGAAATATAAGCCAAAAATTTGAAGGACTGTATATTTCGAAGAACTAGTTTTTATTTTGCGTTCCAAAAACTCAGGAATGTATTGCACTGATAAGTGTTCTTATGTTTAGCCTTACACTGGGATTCATCAGCACAATATGCTGGTTTAGCATGAGGAATGCTGGAACAACTGTGAATAATTTGGAAGTTTTTTTACAACGTTTAAAAAAGGAAAAAAAAAAGAAACCCAGAACCTAGTGTGAGTCCTCTGGGTACAACTGCAGTATTCCTTGGTACTGTAAGCACTTTTCTGAACTGGGAATGTGAAAGCATGTGCCTTCTAAGTGGACCTTTCTTCTGGTAGGAATCCTTTATTTTGAGGATATAATCACATCCCAGGTACTTTTATTTGTAAGCAGGGTTTTGCAGCTATCAGATAAGGGTTTTGTTTACATATAACAAGCATCCCAGTTTTACTGTGAATAATATTCTGGCTGTCTGAAGTTTCCTAAGGACCATAAGGAAAGTGAAACAACAAAATACTTCATGCAAAATACTTTGTATGCAGAGCTACACAGGCAAATGGATGAATGGAATGCAGACCCAGTGCATGGTGCAGAGTTTTGGTTTCACACAGTGTTAAAAACAAAAGGATTGTTACATGTAATTTTATTATGTCTTGTTTAACTTACTGGCTAGTTTTGGAGAAATTGTGCCTTAAGTGCTAGTACTGCTTAAAAAGGTCAGTTTGGATGTAGATAATCATTTGAATCTGTATTAAAGCTTTTTAAGACTCCTTTATTTTGAATTTTCTTGTGGTATGGCTGTTCAGAATGCAGACTGGACTATATTATATAAATCTGTATTATTTAATAAAGCTTTTAAAGATTCCTTTATTTTGCTGTTGATGAATTTTCTGTGGTTTGGCTGTTTAGAATTTAGCACTGGGCTGTTGTTTGAACTTCACTTCCTATAGCCCCTCAGTGTTTGCAATCATGATTTTCCAATCTTAATTTTCTCTTTTGTTGACAATGTAGTGTTTTGAAATATTTTGACAATTTTTCAACTAGTATTTGTTGTCAGGGATTTCTCCCAGTTTTCACTAAGCATCTTCAATTCCTGCTGAAATCAGTGATGACTGTAGAAGCAGCTCTTAATTTTCTAGGTTTGTTCAAACTTCCCATTTTGTTCATTTGGGTTTAAAGGAAAGATGTGATCTTTTTTCCACTTGCATTCACCAAGAAACCAAAGGGCTGTGAATATCTCAGTGCTACTGTGATAAGCTCTTCAGAAATGATTAAAGGAGGGATTTTTCTCTCCTGTTGTTTCTCTTTCCCATTCAGCAGTCTGGCACTGAATGTTCTGAAAAACAAACTGCTCCAAGTGGTGGGAGTACTCTGGCAAATGTTTGCTGTTTATTTCATTTCTTTAGGCAAGTAGTAGTTGCAGTCTCCTGGCAAGAAAAAAAAAAGTATGAAGTAGGGAGCTGCTATGACTCAGGAGCCAACCTCCTGCCAGCAGCAGCCAGGCTTTTGCCTTGAGGAGCTCACCTGACCTGTGGGGTCATTCCTGGGGCCAGGGGGACTTGGGGATATAAATTTTTCTGAGCATGTTGCTGCCAATGTAAAGATTTTTTTTTTTTTCCTCATAAAGTGAGATTTGGGGATTTTGCATTTAATGCTGAATTTTCCCTCTGTTCACTTACTGGTTGTTCCTGACTGTTTGCTCCCCTGGGGGGGAGAAGGGCTGCTGGGAATGTGTCTGTTCCACGGCCCAGGCCTTGTCTGAAATGGCTGAGCTGTGCCAGGCTGACTTCTGCATCCAAAAAATCCCTGCCTGCCAACAGCTGATCCACAGGCGTGTCCCAAGGAATTACTCAATTAGATTAGCAAGGCTAGGTTAATACTGGTCTTCAACCAACCTGCTCCCTAACACAACATCCCAAACACAGCCTAATCTTCATTTCTCCATCTACCCCCTTTAAAAAGCAGGGCAGATGATGAATGAAGCATTGCACACACCTTCTCAGCCAAGAGCTCTTTCTGATGAGCAGCCAGGATTTTGGTGTGGTGCTTCAGGGCAAGGTTTCCCTGGCAGCATGTGAGCTGCCTTTTGTACTCTGTGTGAAGGATTAAAGCTTTACAGGTGTCAATCCAGCCTCCTGGCCAACCCCTGCATTTGCTTGCAGACAAAGGCATTCTCACCTTCCTGTTTGGAAGTTGATTTTGGCATTCATGGGGACCTGTCAGTCACTCATGAACATCCTCTGACAATTTCTTAGTACAGGGCTCCCCAGGAAGCTGGGGGAGTTTCCCCCTCCCAGTTCCCCCAGTTAGAGACACGGCTGTGGTGTGTGCCTATGTTAGGCTGTGTCTCCTTGTGTCCCAGGGATTGCAGCAATCCTCCCCCAAGGAGGAGCTCTCCTCGGAGGAGCCCTGAGTCAGTGTTTGGTTAACAGGCAAGGTGCATGCTCTCCAGTGAATTCCTCTTTTTTTAAATGTTTGTGTGTCTGGTAAGGCAACTAGAGGTGGTGGTGGTGTATTTAGCTTTATTTAGCCTGCGTTAAGTCTGTGTAGTACTGGTATTTTGATTAAAACTTCCTTTTCAGCTGTTTCTTCCTTGTATCAGTTTCAAGTTCAAGGTTATAGCTGGCCTTAAACTCCAGCCTGTCTTCTCAACAGCACAGCCCCTGTGCTCTCGTAGGAAATGCATCAATTTCTAAGCTGGGAGAATAGGCATTTAGCAAGTGATGACTATCTGACATAAGATCTTTGGGTGATACTAAATTTTCTATCTTTTATTTGTTTCATTGGCAAAATTCAAAAACCTCTGCTTTATTTTCATTTTGAATAAAGCTGGGTTCACTTTCCATCTGTTAACTTCCATGAGACAGCTTCTCTGTGTAAATTAGGCACGCAGTTTCCCAGGACCTTCTCCTGAAGCTTGCAAAACTAAAACAAGAATGGGAAACTAATTTTTCTCCTTGAATCATATTTATCACCATTGCATTGAGCTGCAGATGTAGCACCAGTAAGCTGCTTTCCACATCTTCCCTCATTCCTCTTGTCCTTTCCATCTCCAGAGCCATTTCTATCCCAGCTGCTGTGTTTGCCTCTGCAGGTGGCCTGCTCCAGAGCTTTGTGTGTTAATAAACATTTCCTGCCACTTCTACCACCTTCCCCCCTCAGCACAGGCTCGTGTTGCTCTGCTCTGGGTGCTGCCTCCCTCTCTGTGCTTTGCCATAACCACCAGACAGCCTGGGAGCTGCAGTTGCTGTTTTCCATGGAGCAGACGTTGTGTACATGTTTGCAATCCACCCAGTCACTCGTTTTTCCCTTCTTGCTTCTTACTTGCCACGTTGTGCTTTAAAGTGCTCTTCTCCTTCTGCTCAGCTCAAAGCTTTATCTCAGGCCTTCCTTTTGCATTTAGCATAAATAAATTTATTTCAAGCTGTTGTGCTCATGGATTTGCCAAGGTCTCTTTTGTGACCTTTTGTTCCGTTTTAAATTTCATTTTCAAGCAAGCCAATGCCCACCTAGGGACATCCTTTCACACTTTGGATGGGAAAGCACCACAAAGCTTCACTGGAGAGTCAGACCAGAAATCCTTGCAATGGAGAACTTGAGGCTGCCTGTGCCACAGGCTAGTTAATCATTTTAGGCCAGCATGTGCCAACGGCTCACAGTGATTATGTTTAAATCAAATAAAAGCAGTATTTTCTAGATAAAATCTGGTGATTGAAATTCAGTTTACTGATCAACAAACTCAGAAGTTCTGGAACTAGTTTTAAATTATTGTTCTATTTCACATGTATTCATCTCTGAGAGAGACAAGAGGTGGGAGATGCTTTTGTCTTTTGTGGCATATGCTTTACTTAGAAAATAAAGTTCTGAGAATCTCTTAAGTAGCAGGAAGCTGCCCGTAGTAACAAAATAGTGAAAATTGTCATATTTTATCCAAAAGGAAGGGGAAAAATAATTTTCCAAAGTAATAGCTTGTAATTTGACAAATGAGTCACTTGTGTTATTATGAGTGAGTCATAAATAGAAGAGGCACCAAAAGAGTTCTTTTTCAAAATGTATAAAGATAACAAAGAAACTACATCTCCCAAAATGTTGCTAAGAAGGCACCAGGCCATTGAACAGGCTAAGCTTATTTGAAATACTAACTCACTAAAAGTGCTTTTTTATTCCCTTTTTTTTTTTTTTTTTTAAATAAAGGAAAAGCCTGCTTTCAATTATCTTTTTCTATAAAAGCCAATTAGCCTGTCTTTAGTGGAAGCTGGGTCAAACCTCTCCTTAGAAGAATATTAAGAATCCTGGAGTTTCAGTGTGGTGACCCAGCCTTTACCAGCTCCTGAACTCTCCTGCCACACACACTTTGGTCAAGTCACCAAACACAGCCAATAAAGCTGATTTGGCCTCAGTACCTTGCCACTGCTTCTGTGCATGTTTATCCTTTCAGACCTTCTTTCCTCATGCCTCACTAGTCATCCTTCAGATCTGGAGCTGTGGCCATCTCCTGGTGGATATTTGTTCATTTGCTGGATTAATATTTCATTTCATGCTGGGTTAAGACTGGCCAATAGAAATAAATAATAGCCTTTGATTCTAGCACAATTAAGGATCTCTTGTGAAGAAAAAAGAACTCTGTTGTCCTGAGCATCTGACCCCAGCTGGTGCATTCTCTCTGCCAGCTGGTTCTTGCATGGGAGGAAAATTAATAAAATTGCCAAACAAAGAAGTATTTTCAGCAAGTACGCAAACACTGAAGGCTAAACATCCTCCTTGCAATGCCAGAAGTGGATTCCAAATAAGCAGCTGAACTGAAGGATTATTTTGATAGTGTTGTAGAAATATTGGTCTACTGGAGATGTTTAAAGGTCAGCTGGAGTGTTTCGTGGGGGTTTTGTTGGTGTTACTGAGTTTTTTGGGTGCCTGACTCCTTCGTTCTGGGCACGCTGCTTTCCTAAGGCATCACAGACACGCTGGGGCTGTAAGAATCTGTTACACAGATTATCATCACCATTGCTGTAGTTTCCATATTCCTCCCCTACTACAAAAAATGTGACATTTGTGTGATTTTTCTTTTTGCATCTCTGGTATGACATTCCACCTGCTTCAGCAGGAAGAGATCAGTGAATTGAGGTAATTGAAGAAGTAGGTAGTAGTTGCTACCACTCTCAAATTATTTCACTGAATTATTAACAGTTTGCTCAGAGCTGTCTTGGGGGTGCTGGGAGAGCAGAATGTAGTTGAGGCATAAAACATGATACAGCAATTTCATTTTAGTTCCAGCTTTACTGAATGTGCTTCTAAAGGCAGACAGGTACAGATCACACTTCTGTCTAAATTTTAGATTTAGGGTTACAGTGACAGTGCAAAATGTCCGAATTGTGAGTAAGTTAAAAAGCAGTGCTGAGTTGTAAGGTCACAGAACCCTGTTAGTGCTCACTCCATCATCTGACTTAGCAAATCACAGCTTCATATTCTCAGCAGTGATGGCAGAAATCACTCCCTCTGCTTCATAATATTCTCTCCTTTTATCCCGACTCTTTCAGTTGCTGTTTAGGAAAGGTCTGAAGTGCTTTGTGTCCTTGACCCAGGTGACTGACCCAGCCTGCAGGCCTGGGAGAGCTGGGTACGAGTGTAAATACACCTTCAGTGCAGTGACTTATCAAGCAGTAGCATTGACATAAGAGAAACTATTGTTCCATGAAACACAGTAAAAGTCGGGTGGAAATACATCAGGTGTTTTCAAAGCAGTGTTTGCCAAGGGGAATCCTGTTCCAGCAGTGAATCACAGACCTAGGTGGTGTAGAAAGCACTGGACAATGAAGTTTCCCTCCTGAATGGAGGAGGCAGGGAAAGGCAGCCTGTTTGTGCATTTGGAAATTACCCTAACCACAGTCTTGAGTTTCACTGTGGAATATTTTATATCGGTGAACCTTAGATACATGACTTAGATAAAAATTATACTCACAGAATCCCAGAATATCCTGAGCAGCAAGGGACCCCCAAGACACATCCAGTCCAACCCCAGCCCTGCCCAGACCCCCCAAAACTCCCGCCCTGGGCACCCCTGGAGCACTGTCCAAACTCTCCTGGAGCTCTGGCAGCCTCGGGCCGTGCCCATTCCCGGGGAGCCTGGGCAGTGCCAGCACCTCTGGGGGAGGAAGGGGAGGATCTTTCCTGATCCCCAGCCTGAGCCTCCCCTGACACAGCTGCAGCATTGCCTGGGTGCTGTCCCTGGGCAGAGAGCAGAGATCAGTGCCTGCCCCGGTCTGTTATTTCAGGAAGCCCTTAGAGTGAGCTGCTTTCCTTCCAAGGCGAGCAGGGTTTTTGTGCCTGTGCCTGGCCTNCCCCAAAACTCCCGCCCTGGGCACCCCTGGAGCACTGTCCAAACTCTCCTGGAGCTCTGGCAGCCTCGGGCCGTGCCCATTCCCGGGGAGCCTGGGCAGTGCCAGCACCTCTGGGGGAGGAAGGGGAGGATCTTTCCTGATCCCCAGCCTGAGCCTCCCCTGACACAGCTGCAGCATTGCCTGGGTGCTGTCCCTGGGCGAGAGCAGAGATCAGTGCCTGCCCCGGTCTGTTATTTCAGGAAGCCCTTAGAGTGAGCTGCTTTCCTTCCAAGGCGAGCAGGGTTTTTGTGCCTGTGCCTGGCCTCCTGCCTGAGCTCAGCATCTCTGTGTACACAAACACACATCCTCTGGGCATTGCTCCTCATCACCTGCCAGCAGCACTCCTGCCTCTGCCTCAGCAGGTGAGCTGATCTAATGATATAGGAGCACCTGGTTCCCAGCCCTGTAAATCCAGGGCCTTCTGGCAAACAGCACTTCATTCAGGTAACTTACAGCACTCTTACAGCCCAACAATGATGGCTTCATGTCCTTCAGACTTATTCAAATACCTCTGCAAACTTACTCCACGACTACACCTTGTCATTCAGACCCCAATAAAGGAGTTGAACATTTTGCCAAAGGAAGCTTTCTCTGTGCTTTGGTTGATTTGCCCAGGAGGTGCAAGTGCAGCTATTTTGACAGAGCTGGACTGTGTACTGGGATGAACACATATTTTCATGAAATCTGTCAAATGTAATTTTAAGAGTCATTGAATGTGCTCTACAACAAAGCAGGCAGAATTACAGAGCAGAATGCCTTTTGTGAATGCTATTGTAAATGTGTCACAGCTCATTCTGGCTTCTGCATGTGGGCTTATCTTCAAATAGCATCCTGCTGTTATGATTAGTGATTGCTATCGTGAATAAAATCTCTTTGGTTTCAGCAACAAAATAAACCACTTTATATATAGAACCCACTGTTGAATAGGACCTTAAATATTTATTTTCCCATTCTTCTTGCCAAATAATCTTCAAGGTGAAGCCCTTCGTCTAACGAAACAATGTTAGCAGCAAAACCAGGACTTGAGGCAGTCATGGTTTTAGAAAGGGCAGTCAGCAGCAGAAAGCAAGCTATTAATGTCACTTGCCTAAATGGAACATCCTTGGAACCCTGTGAGCTTGGAATTAGGCAATTGTGTTTTACTGGGATGAGCTTTGTGGTGTCCCAGTGTCCACCAGCATCACCTCCTGCCCAGGTAATTGGTAACCCCATAGGAAGTGCCTTGACTCCATGTGTCACCTGCTGTGTTTCCAAAAAATTGTTAGTGTCACCTTTGAGATTTTTGAACTGGTAGAGCACTCACAAAAATGTTTCTTCATATGATTTGGCAAGCCATTACATGACACAAGCCATTAAATTATATTATTACATATTATATGCTATATGGCAGGGATTTGGATTAGGTGACCTTTAAAGGTCCTTTCCAACCCAAACTCTACTCTGGTTCTATGATTCTATAAAACATGAATAGTTGTACAGCTCACATTTTTCCAAATTAAATTCTGCAAGAGAAAGCAAAGCTTTTTGCCTCTTAGGCTCGCTAGATGAAGACTTTTAGGCTTGTGGAGGACTGGAATAGTTCCAGTTAAGACTAACAAGCCAAAATTTAGAAAGAGTTGGAGCTAACCTTTGATGAGAGAGGAAAGAAAGAGTCTCCCAAAGCCAGTTCCTAAAGAATTCTCGTTTAGGTAAAAGTACATAAGAAGGCAAAAATCTCTGAAAGTAAAATAAATTCACAGCTTCTGAGAAGAAGCCCCAGAAGCACAGCACTGAAGGTGTTGGGCAGTGCATGAAAATGAGATACAGAGAAGTAGAAGACAACTTCCACTGCATCAGTGGGTTTGCATAACACAGTGAGGCTGGCAAGAGAAATGATGTCTTCATGTCCCAGTTTTACAAGAGCCTGGATGTGTGGAATAAAGCTCTGGGAGAAGACAGCAAGGAGGGAGAGGAAGGCTTCCTGTGAGTAATCTAACTTAAAAATTGGAAGTTGTCTTAAATTCTGCATCATCTTTCAAGTTAAATGGTGAGTCTTTGTGTGAGCCAGTTTGTTTTGCTGCTGGAATCTGACCATGAAGTTCTTAGACACCAGGTCTCAAGTACTGTGTGTTCACTTGTGCTTCAGGAGCTCTCTTATAAATGTCTCTCATTCCATCTGCCTGAACAGATAGGGCTGTGCTAAGTCTGTTATTAATTTTTTAGGTTGTTTCATTCCAGATAAATAAAATATTTAAAGTGAATATTTTTCCCAGCACCTGCAGCTGCTCAAAACCCCTGCACATTATGCAGCTGAATTCAAGCAATAAAGACTACTAACTTGAAATACTTCCAGTGCCAGTGAGCTTTAGGAATGTTGTCTGTGAGAACAAGTAATAGCTAAGTCGCTGTTTTTTGAATACTTCAGATATATTGGTGTACTTGTGCCTCTTGTGAGTGACTAAATCATCTATTTATATGAATTTATCATCTTGCTTAGCCTGTTGTTCAGGCTTCTAACTGAACAGACATTTCAGGCTTAGTGTCTGCACTCTCAGATGAGCTCCTGTTTGCTCAGTCACTGCTGCTGTCCACAGCCAGGCTGGACAGGGCTTGGAGCACCCTGGGCTGGGGGAAGGTGTCCCTGCCCAAGGGACAGGAGGAGCTTTGAGGTCTCTTCCAACCCAAACCGTTCCAAGATCCCACAATTCCACTTGCTAGTTGCAAACATTAGCAGCAGGAATCCAAGTGTTGCCCTCCCAGGCTAACAAAGCCCATGCAGAAAGCTGTTCTTGCTTTCCAGGGATGGATTTATGGGAAGCTGCAGCTCCAGAGCAGCTTTAGGCTCGTGGCTCCTCCAGGAGCAGGAGAGTGCCCTCCCTCAGAGCCTGCAGCCTGGAGTCTGCAACTCTACAACTGCTCACATACAAATCCTCCTGAATTAAGTTTTAGTTTGGGTTTTTTTTTGTTTTTTTTTTGTTTTCAGCATATCTTGATTAGTGTGACTGTGTAAATCTGAGGGTACATTTGGTGACTCAGTGTCATTATATGGATTTACATGTGCAAGGAGACAAGTTTGCTGCTGGCATCGTGGTGCCTTGATTGCCTGCAGCTGTGGAATTTGCATGTGCTTTGGAGCCTGGTCACTGGTAAAAATGCAGAAGCATTTATTCAAAGTTCATAAATAGCTTCTCATTTTTAATGTAATGGGAATTTAAACGTGAAACCATGAGAATTCATTTCACTAGTGTCCAAAGAGAGCGTAGAGCCTTGTCTCAGGCATTAAAGCAGGTTTTGTTTGTTCTGGTATCCTTTCACTTGGCTTACAAAGCTTGTAACACAGTTTATCTTGCACTACTGCATTAGAGTAATTTTGCAGAAATGCATCCCCAAGAAGAACAATTAGATTTAACTCATGATCCCCCCTGGAACTGGTTCTTTCTCTATGTTTTATTTTTCACTATGTTTTACTTCACAGACCTTCATCTCCCAGCTGTTTTATACTATTATTTGCCCTCCCCATAAAGTAAGCATTAACATTTTCATATTCTGTAAGTTGCATTTTATGAAAGATCAAAGCTTATAAAACTTACCAGCTGAGGACCTACTTGTTTGGATTTTTGTGTGGAGCAGAAAGTAAGAGACAGGAGGGGAGGAGAGGTTGTTTTGGAGCCCACAGCACTATTTCAGTGCTTGATATAGAACAGTAAAGTATTTTGAACTCTATTGGTGAGAATCCACGTGTGATATAAATCAGAATTATTGTCCTTATCCCATCACTGGGAAGGTTGCAGCACACAGAGAGATGATTTGCCCAAGGCCCCTGTCAGAGAAGAGGCAAGGCAGAAAACAGAACCTGGGTTTGAGCAGAGCTCAGTGCCAGGTGTGTGACACCCTCACACCCAGGAGAAGGAGTGCAAATGGAAAATGCTGGCAGAGGTGGGAGTCACACAGGGATACACTGGGACACAGCTCTGAGCAGCTCCCTGCTGGCTTTCCATGAAAAGAATTCACCTGCAGGGCTGAAAGGCCAGAGCCATTGAGGGAACTCCTTGCCAGTCAGTGGTCAATAAACCACTTCCAAACTTAATAATAATAATAATAATAATAATAATAACAACAACAACAACAATAGTAACAATAATAGTAATAATTCTGCTTTTCTAGCCCATCTGAACATTCAAATACCCTTCCAGGAGCCAGGCAAAGTTCTCCTTTCCTAATGATGAGGTGTGCAGGAGAAGAGCAATGCAGGGCCAGGCAGAGGAGAAACCTGCTGGGTCCTGTGCCCTGCCCTGTGCCAGCACAGCCCTGCTGGGGCCCTGGCAGCCCCAGGGGTGCTTTATCCACTGCAGCTCGGCCAGGCACGGCGAGCAGGGCAGTGCCAGAGCTCCAGGGCTGCTGCTCCTGGAGCTGAACTTCGGGAGCTCCATGTGGAAGTTGGTGTTTTATCTGTCCTTATTTCCACTACATGTCCACGTGTGTCACTGTTCAAACAGTACAGCTCATTACCCATGGCTGTGGGAAGCTGATTCCACTGGGTACACTGCAGCAGCAGCGTTATGTATTTCAAGTGGAAATATGTTTCTGAGTCTGATGTTTGACAGCTTTTCACATTGATATTTGAGTATTGAGCCATTTAAGCGTCAAAACTTGTTATCTGGGATAAACTGGTATAAGTGTTTACTTTCTGCTGCCTTCTTCTCCATTTATTTAGATTTAGAAACCCAAAAATGTTGTGCGTTCATCCAAGAACTTAAATATATATCTAAAATTATGCCTAGTTAATTAGTTCCATTTAAAGTCTTTCTGCTCAAATGCATAAGCTTTTCAGCGTGCTGCTGTTATGTACTAGATCAGGGCTTTGGGAAGAGAAGGAGATCCATAAAAAAATTATTTAATTGCCTAAAATTTTAGTCTGTAATTCAAAAGCCTCCTGCTATGTTTAAAGCCCAAACAACAAATCTTCTTTTCTAATAATTAGTTGATGTGTACATATTCCTGAAGGATATTGAGATGTTTAATCCAGCAGGAAATTGCTCTCTGGTGGACCACAGGGAAAAAGCAGGACAAAATTTTATTATTATTATTTTTAAAAATGTAGGCAATTATAATTAGGCAAGAATAAAGCAATATAGTTAAATAATGAGAGGAGCAGAGCTACACAAAGTTTACTGAAGTCATCTCTGAAAACCGAGCACTTCTCCCGTTGCCACTAAAATAATTTATTGAAATGGCAGTTTTTATGATTTAAGCAGTGAAAAGAGGCATTGCTTGGTTCTGGGGTGGTGGGCAGGTTCTTCAGGTTGACCTGCACAGGTCAGTGGAGGTGGGATGGAAGGAGATGAGCCCCAGGGCCCCCAGAGCAGAGGGGATTCCATGCCCTGGGCCCGGGAGAGCTCCCAGCCAAGAGCTGTTCCTGCAGGCCAAATGGAGAAATGGTTTCTGCAGTGCTCCTGCAGGAGGTGGAATGTCCAGGAGGGAATGTCCAGGATGGAACCCAGGAGGGAATCTCCAGGAGGGAACGCAGGAGGGAATCTCCAGGATGGAACCCAGGAGGGAATCTCCAGGAGGGAATCTCCAGCAGGGAATCTCCAGGATGGAATGTCCAGGATGGAATCTGCAGGATGGAATCTCCAGGATGAAATGTCCAGGATGGAATCTCCAGGAGGGAATCTCCAGCAGGGAATCTCCAGGATGGAATCTCCAGGATGGAACCCAGGATGGAATGTCCAGGATGGAACCCAGGATGGAATCTGCAGGATGGAATCTCCAGGATGAAATGTCCAGGAGGGAATGTCCAGGAGGGAGCCCAGGAGGCAGAGTTGCCAGGGGCCGGTTCTGCTCACGGGCTGTGCTCCGGCCGGGGCAGCAGGAGCTGCGGGCCCGGGGTCACAGCCAGCACCGCTCCCGTCCCGGCTCCCGGGCCTGGCGTCTCTTCCCGGCTGCAGTCAGCTACCGAGGGCCAGCGGGGGGTCCCTGTTTTCTCTGTGCTCTTCCTTACCCCACTGGGGTGAGGGGACAGCGCTAGAGCAGAAAAAAAGAGCAAAGCCGAGATAAATCCTGGAATGGTAACAATGTACAGATTTCAGCGGCCTTGAATGCAGGATAAAGTGTCTGCCCAGAGGGGAGAGAAGGAATTTAAAAGGATCCCCAGTGTGTGGTGGACTAGGTTTAATGTTGGTAATAAATTTAATGAGGATGTGACTGGCGTGTTTTCCCCAATTTGGTTTATTTTAAGAAGGAAATACAGGTAAACTCTTTGCTGCTGTTTAGGGTTTAGTGCCCGGGATCACTGCATTTACAGCCCGTGCCCCATGCTGAGTGCACAGGCTGGTGCTGGAGGTGCCCAGCTCTCCCAACACAACGGGGGTGACAGTGGCGAGGAGGGGGAGGAGGAGGGGGGGGGAGA
>VZSE01014911.1:299266-329427 GCA_013398275.1 Promerops cafer | reverse complement strand
CGGTGTCTGGTAGAGACAATTTCTGGTGGCTCCAAAGATGGATGTGCCACCAGAGGAGGAGGAGGAGGAGGAGGAGGAGGAGGAGGAGGAGGAGAAGAAGAAGAAGAAGAAGAAGAAGAAGAAGAAGAAGAAGAAGAAGAAGAAGAAGAAGAAGCAGCAGGGCTCTGATTTCACCTCTGAGAAGGACAGTGTCTCCTATCAGATAACAAACCCACATAAGCTGTCCTCTGGTAAAATTCTTGTGGAGGTTAATCTGTCTGGGAATGCAGAGTTCTGCCCAGAACAGGGCAAATGTGTTGGCATTATTCAGGGTTGTTACTGATGCCCCAACTGAGTGCCTGCCAAAAGGGAAGTGGGAGCTGCTGTCCCTCTCAGGGAGGGCAGTGTCACCCGTGCTGTGACACTGGGGGGATTCTGTGCTGGGCCACGGGAATTCCTCAGCTTGGATGCCAGCTCAGGTGCCTGGCTCTCTGTGGCACACGTAGCTCTGACCCCACGAGACTCAAAATCCCATCCTTGGAGCTCCTGCAGTTGTTGCTGACAAACGCCCAGCAGGAATGTGGGTGTCTGATTGTGCAGACACAGTGTGAGCCAGCAGACTTCCTATCATCCTTGCACATCAATCTGGGTCACACAGAGCAATCTGCAGGCAGCAGGGGACACGGTGCAAACACATGAGCAAAACTGAGCTCTAAAGCCTGACTCTGCCCTGCAGACACTGCCAGCAGTTCTATGGTTATTGTTAGATTGTGAGCTGTTATCTCTGCTAACCTTGGAAATAATTCCAGCGCTGGGGAGAGCTGCTGAAAAGGTCCCTGACAGAAAATATTTGCTTCCCACGTGGATGTTGTAAATATACACGCACAGATAAAGTAACCTTAATGAAGGGTAAAAGTCTGGCTCATTGTAAGTCAGCGATAAAACCCCCAGGTTGGAATCTCACAAAAGAAGTTTCAGAGCACTGCATAGAAATGATAGTATGAAGAGAAAATAGATTCTTAAAAATACATGAAATTCTGGAGCAGTTGATGAAAAGTGTTTCAAACTAAATGCTGTGACCTTGAGACACAAAATAGTTAAATATCCCATTTCCAGAAATACTCTTAGAGGTCAGTCTCAGGCTGCAGGGATATAGGCCATGTCCTCTGGTCTAGAAGGCATGGCATAACTGCATATTGAATTTGACAAACTGGGGAGGTGCAAAATGCCATCCCAGCAACCAAAGAGCTGAATCCATGTGGATTTAGGAATTACTCCCCAGTCTCTGGCAGCGATGCTGAGGAAGCTGATGGGTCCATCCTGTTCCCTTACAGAGAGAAGACAGCTGGGATCCTCCATGGAAAGAGGGAAGGGCTGGTGTTCCCCAGCTTTATTCACAGGCAGCACCTGAATGTCTGGAGAGAGCCTCAGTTCAGGAGGCACAGCCTTGTGTGATCTAGAGGAAGATCTCCCTTGGTGCCCCCATCCAGCTGGGCTTAGCAAGACCAGACACAAGTGACTGGTTTGAAAACACAACCACCTGCAGGGTGTTGAACTCCAGTTTAATTTTGGGGTTTTTCTTTGTGCTCTGCTGGCAAATGTACAAGCCCTTGGGGAGAACTTGCTTTAGCTTTCTGGTAGGTGATTTGCACCGAGGACATTTCCCTGCCTGCCACTCAAGCCCACGGTGACAGTGCCACTGTCAGGGATGTCCATTGTTGCTGTGGTGTGCCCTGTGCCAGTAAAACCTGGTGCTGAGCTCCTCAGCCCTGAACATTTCTGGGAAATATCCCCTGCCTCTTCCTGATCACTGCTCAGAGCTGCTCTGTAAGCATGCAAGGAACAAATAATCTTAATTACAAGGTATTTAGAAAGCTAGTAGGATGAATTGGTATTTGTTGTTCTTTGAACTTTAGAATTACTCTGCTAATAAGTGCATTGAATCTTTTTTAAGGTTGCAGAAAGTTCAGACTGTGCAGATGCATCTGGAGTGCCAATTCCCAGCCCACGGAGTGCCAGCACCCTCAGGGAGACGTTGTGTACTCTGCTGAATGCTTTCAGACCTGGGGAGGAGCACTGCAGAGCAGCCAGGTGGTGCTCCAGGATGGAATCTCCAGGATGGAACCCAGGAGGGAATCTCCAGGATGGAATGTCCAGGATGGAATCTCCAGGATGGAATCTGCAGGAGGGAATGTCCAGGACGGAATGTCCAGGATGGAATGTCCAGGAGGGAATCTCCAGGATGGAATCTCCAGGATGGAATCTCCAGGATGGAATCTCCAGGATGGAACCCAGGAGGGATGAGGGCTCTGCTTGCATGAGGGCTCTTCATTACAGGGGAGGGAGGGCTTGAGTCCTCTTCAGGATGTTAAAGCCACAGGAGGTGACAGCACTCTCTGATCTCCATGGTGCTGCTACACCAAGTTCTCTCTACACCTTTTCTCTGCTTCTTTAGGATTGATGTAATATAACCTTCATTAGTTCTCCTGGTGGGTTTGCATTTCTCTTCCTTTTCAATCATTTCAATCAATGATGAATTTCTGCTAGGGGTTCCATAATTGTGATTTTTGTTAGTTGGACTATACCTGGAGCTGGAAGTGCTGGGTTGATGGTTGGAGTTGATCATCTTAGAGAGCTTTTCCAACCTTAATGGTTCTATGATTCTATACAAATTAGGACTGTAGACACCATGAAGGATCATTTAGTTCTGCTTGCCATGCAGAGGAGGGTAAGGTAAATCTAGACCGCTCTTGATAGATGCTTTATTTAAGCTCACCCTTAAAAGCTGTGGACAAGGAGAGTCTTGGGTTACCCATTGCTGGATGTGTGATCAGTGTCCCAGATCTCCTGGAACCTTGAGGTATCCCTGGCTTTGCTTAGCTCATGGTTAGACAGGTGGGGAAGAGAGGTGGGATTTCTGGTTTTGGAGGGGATGGGGTTGGCCTAGAACCCACCTTGTATTTTCTTCTATCATGTAAAGCTGTCACGTAGAACAATCAATGTTGTATTTACCAAAGTGCTTGGAAAACTCGACTTTGGTGTTCTTTGCTCTTCCAGCATAACCCAAGCTCTCTCCTCTGGCTGAGATTCCAAGCAGTGCAAGTTTCCTGCCACAGCCAGAGCCGAGATGCAGCACTCCAAATGACACCCAGTCCCCACAAAGTAAACATGGAATAATTGCTTCCTATTTCATGTGTACGGATCTCCTCTTATCATAGTCTGCCATCAGATGCTTTACTCTGAGCTGCCAGAAACTCCAGATCTATTTTTCCCCACAGTGTTGTTCTGTGAACACTTACTCATAATTTGGTATTTCCCGTTTGCAATATTTTTTTTGTGGAGAGCTTTATTTTAGTAACATTAAAACATCTATAATGCATGAAGTAAAATGTAGTTTTTTCGTTAGTACCTCAGTGAAAAGAGCTAGAAAGGAAAGTGATGAGGGTAGTTGACCAGAAATCAAGGTGTTTCTCAGACAGAGCGTATGTATTTTGGGAATCAGTGAGGGAATTCCTCAGCAATCAAGACTGGAACTGCCAATGCATGAGCTGTGTATTGTCCTGCTCTGCTCCTGTCCTACCACTGTGCCCACAGAGCTCAGGCAGAGCCTTAAAAGAGCTGGGATTTTGTTCAGTGGAGCCCCCTCACTCAAACAGTCACACACTGGTTTGGGCTGGGAGGGACCTCAAAGCCCACCCAGTGCCACCCCTGCCATGGCAGGGACACCTCCCACTGTCCCAGGCTGCTCCAGCCCCAGTGTCCTGCCTGGCCTTGGGCAGAAAAGTCCCTTCACATTTTAATTTTATTGTTGTTAGCAGCACATCACCGACATTTCTGTGACAGCAGTGTCTGGCCTTGTCACATAAAAACCCAGTGCTGTGAGAAGATCCTGGATGTCTCCTTCCTTCAGGTACAACGTGCATAAACACTGCTCACACACTGAAACTCTTCCTATAAATCATTAACCTTTCATGCCTCTTACCTTTCTGCTCTTAGAGCAAATCATTTCTGAGCTTTGGAACCAAGAGCCTGGAATTTGTTTTTACAGTTGAGATTTGGGAAATGAAACAGCCACATTCTCCTGCCCACTGTGAAGGAGTGAACAGAACAGAATAAACAGGTTTTCTGAGGTAGAAGGAGGTTTCCTGTTCTGATCTGCACCCTGATTCTGATTATATCATTATATATAATAATCTATATTTCACATGCATATAATAATTATTATTATATATTTGTAACACATAATTCTACATGGGTCAGCACACAACATCAACCTCTTGGCCTCAGTTAGCTGTAGTTCTGTCCAAAGCTGCTGGAATTCTAATTAATTTCTCCCTGAAATCAATGGAAATGTTTTCATTGATTCTGATTGAACTGTTTCAAATGAAAGCATCATCCTGTCCATGCTCATTTGCAGATGTTTATCCAGACATTTCCTTAACGTAGTTTTCTGGGGTCTTATATTTCCTATGTTTTGATTTGGGGTGTAAATGTTGTGTGCTTTGGTTTTGATTAATTTTTTGGTATGTGTCAGAATTGTGGAAGTTTCCTCCTAACCTCACTTTCCCAACGATAAACACTGGCAGGAGATCAAACCAGCCCTGTATCTTCAGGAATGTATGGCCTGCCTTGATAGCAGCCTATCAGAGAATGTCAAGAACATAAAAAATGACAGCCCAGCTGTCCTGCACGTCAGGCAGCGTGCTGGGAAATAAGGAGCCAAGAGGAACTGAAATACAATCCTTCACTGCAGCAGCTGGGGCAGCGCTGGGAGGGAGGGGAATCCATCCTGACTGGGAGAATCCTCCTTAATGCAAGCTGCTGATTCACACGCAGTGAGCAGGCAGCTGCCAGGCTTTCAGGCTCTCAGTGTGCCCAGCTGTAAATCCCTCCCCAGCTGGCACTTGCCTGTGGGGTCTCTGGAGCTGCTGAGATGCAGCGGATGCCCGGGCTGCAGGCGCTCACTGCTGCACCTCCCAGCACAGCCAGCACTGGGCTGAGCATTCAGCACCCACGTGAGTCTGCCTGACACTCTGCTGGGAGAAACCAGCACGAGCCAGGGAGCAGCAGAGACCTGCAGGGGCTGGGAGCATCTCACAGTGCTGCAGCAACACCAGGGAAAACTCACTTCTGGATCGTGGCCTCGTGCTGGGTTTTTTCAGATAAACATGACTGCGTCTAAATTGGGACGTCAGGGGCTGCAGTCCAGGGACCAGGGGTGCTCTCCTGCCACCCCCAATTTCATGTAGCCATACAGCATGGAAAAGCAAAGGAGACCCTTCCCAAAAGCAAGACCTCAAGCTGAAGGTTGTTTTTTTCAGATGATGGACTCATACCAAAAATATCCCATCCCAAATGCACCAGTGACTGTAGGGTCATGACAGTGACATCCAGGTGACAGGCAGGATTTTCAGATTAAATAGAATAACAAAGAAAGGTATTAAATTGTTCTGCCTTCAGATGGGAGTTTTGGTAGAAGTTTTAATAAAACACCTTTACCATGAGGCACTCAAGCTCTTCTTTAGACATTGAGTCTTAAGGAGCAAATGGAAGAAAAGATTCCTGTTACAAAGGAGGATATCCAGGGGAGGCTGAATGCCAGGGAAACAGGGCATCCAGCCTTTGTGACCTGCTCTGCAGCCCTGCTAACATCAGAAGGGCCAGGGACACTTGGAAATGATGGTGCAAGCTATAAATATTCCACCTGCTTCCCTGAGTCTTCTAAAACTGTAATTCCTTCCTTGGGCTGCTCATCTGCTTCAGAGAATAAGAGTCAGTTGTAAACACCAGCCACTTGCCAAAAACCATCTTGACTGTGGGAGTAACAAATGAGACTTGGATTTTAGCAGCTATTGTCCCTGGGTTTCTGTGTCTGCCACTGCGACCCCTGATTTGCAGTTTGGGAACTTTGCTGTGGTGACAAAAGTCTGCCTGTAATGAGGAGGAGTAGGGAGTTTTTCATCAGTTATCCTCTGCTGGTCATGCAGCTCCCCTGCTGCGCAGAGCCCAGGCAGAGCAGAAGCTGAGCCAGCTCCTGGCTTTGTTTTGTGGTGCCTTTTTTCCCCTGCAGCTACTGTGCTGTGCTCATCTTAAGCTATAAGCTGGAGTTGTGGAGATCCTTCCAAGATCTCCCGAGTGCCAGATTTCAACATAGCTGTGTTTTATGTAGAAAAGGTCCAGAGCCAACTCAGAAACAGGCTGGGGAGGTGCTCCCAAGCCCTCAATCCCGTGAGCACTCAAGGTGGAACCTGCTCCTCTCCCTTCCCTGGGCTCCTCAGCGGGGCTGGGGTTTCTGTTTGTCCTGAATGAGAACAAACACAGGTTCAAGCAGGATGTGCCTGTGCCCCGTGACAAAATGAATTTGTATTTAAAATGTGCCACCTTTATGCTGCTCAGCTTGCCTCAAAGGGAGGTTCTCAGCCGTGGAGTGAGGCAGCACCTTCCAGTTACTGTGGGCCAAGTAGAACATTCCCAGTTCTGGAGGGTCTGCGCATGGAGTTTTGATTTTATCTCTCTAAAAATAATAATCTTCTGTGTTCAAAGAGCTGTGTGGGTGACACCAGATCAAGACTGAGAGGGGCCCTCAGCCCTGGGTGTCCCTGTCTGCAGGGCGCAGGCACTGGAGGCAGAATTTGGAGCCAGTGTTACTGCCCAATAACAAAAGAGCAGCTGTCTGGGTGAGACAAAGTTTGAGGATATATTCTCAGGATGATGCATTTAAATTAAGCCTCAATTCTCCTTTTTTTAGTCTAGACCAGAGGCTTTTTGGTCTAGGACCAGAGTTAATTCCAGAAGCTGTGATCTCCTTGGACTTTCTTGGGGATGGGAAAAGGAAATTTAAGAACAAGTCAGGGAGAGGCACCTGGATGTGCAGGAGCTGTGGAGTTGCAGTCAGGCATGTGGAGCCCAAGGAAGGGAAAGATGTATAAAGAGAAAACAGGCAGAAGCTCTGTTGTCCTTTGTTTTGACTCATTGTGGGGAAAGAAAAATGGCAGGATGGAAATGAGAGACCACAAAAATCTTTATTTCAATATGAGTATAGGAATCTGTGTTCAGGATGTATAAGGATAAATTCATTTAGTGCCAGTGATTATATAGGAAATGGAGGATCACTTAACTATTTTAAAGTTCAGGATGTTGTTAAAGAGAGGAAAAGGAAAGTTCTGTCCTCTCTTTGGAGTTTTTATTTTACGAGGTGGGAGGACAACAGTGTAAATACAGATTTGCTTGGAGACAGACTCTTTAGTCAGGTGCTTTATGTTAAACTGAATTGCATTTAGTAACTTCAGGTATATAAAGGAATATAGAATTTAAATGAAACATTAATAATTACAGGCTTTTGCCACCAGAGGCTTTGCACCATAAAAAGTGCAAAGGTTAATGGCAGGAGAAACAAAGGGCTTCACATCCTGATTAAACCAAACCCTCTCCAGTGTGTTTCCTGTTCTCCACGGGGCACCAGCACTTGTAATCTGCCAAGGGTATGGCCTCTGCTCTTTATTACCCTTTGTGATAAAAATGTTCCACCGTTCCTGTGGATGCCAAGCTCCTGGTGAAGGCTCTGGGGATGTTTGGAATGGAATTGGGGCTTTGGTCTTTAAGCTGCAGGGTGTTTGCACCAGAGCAGGGGCTGGCCGTGCTGCAGGATGGGTCACACTGCTGACGGTGTCACCTGCTGTCAGAGGCTTTGGAAACAGAGGTGCATTCAACATTTTACATCTCAAAACATGAGGCCTTGCTCTGCTCTTCCCAGCCCCAGTGGGAGTGGGAGGGTTTTCTTTTGATGACAAAGTGTAACCAGTGTAAAATAACAGCAGGTTCTCCACCACACTCTCCTCAATCCATTGCTGTACATGGATTCACCTACTTCTTCCACTGCTGCTTATTTCAAATCCTAATGTCGTTGTTTGCTCTATTATACTGGAATTAAAATCCAAAATAGAAGCAAACTATAGTGGACTCCTAACTCAAGTGGTCAGGAACCATGAACAAAAAAATAATACAGTTGGTAACAGTAAACTGAGCACTCTGGGTGATTTGTTTAAAAAAATCAGGTTCTGCTTGACTGCCAAAGCAGGGAGATTAAGCTACGTGGTACAGCAAGGGTTTAGTTGACTATATGAATTTCTTTGGCAATTTGACATGAATAACGTAAGTCACTGGTGGCAAAAATCTATTCTGAGCCAGCTCCTTTTTTGTTTTCTGCTATAATTCATTAAATAATGCCATAAACCGGTGTGAAAAATCTGAAGGCATCTGATTTATGTTTAAAGAATTAAAAGTTTCCAAACTATTCAGAAAGCGGTGGAAACTAAGGGTACTTGTGTGAAGTAATAGTTAACTTCTGTCAAGCACTTTCTGTCAAAAGATTTACAATTTCCCAGAAGAAATGGAGTCAGGGAAATGAAGTGTGCCAGATGTCTCAGTCATTGAGTGACAAAATCAAAGCCACTCTTAGCATGTAATACCTGAGAGTAGGGCTGCAGATGATTATAAATATATTGATAAGTTGTCAAAATGATCTTTTAGCTACTACACTTGACTATTCAAGCATATTCTATTATTAATTCTCTATGAACCAGCAATTAAATTGATTCTCCTTTACTACTTTTTCAAGGTATTCCAGTTCTTTAGAGCCCCCTTGGCTTCCTGAGGTACCTGTGGGTAACCCTTTGATCTGCCCAGGAGAAATCTGAATGCTGGTGACCGTTCATGTTCTGGGAGATGGCTCCAGACACAGGGGCTGTGGCTGTGCACTGGAAGCCTTCCCAGATGAGTCTGTGCTGCAGTGGGGACTGAACACACTCCCAGAGTTCCTCTGCATGGAGGCAATCAGGTGTCAGATCTCTTGTGTGAAGTGCAGAGAGCCTTTCAGGAGGTGACAGTGAGGGCAAGAGGAAGAGGAGTTGCTGGTGCAAAGCATCCTCAGTGTCTGCAGCTCCATGGCCCAAAAGAGGGGATTTGAGGTTACTTGCCTGCCCCCTTCCCCTGCAAGGTTTGCATACTCTTAAACTGTGGGGGTTTTGATGCTTTAATAATGTTCTCTGTCAGATTTCTTTCTGGAGGGCATCACGCTGTCTCATCAGTTTTCTCTGAGCTTATTGCAGTTCTCCATGACAGAAACTTCCTCTTGTGCTGTCTGGGCACCACAGCATCTGCTCTGCAAGGAGGAGTGCCAGGCCCGTGGCTCTGTGGATAGGGAGAAATAACTGCAGGAAGCTGGATTAGCAGAGATGCAGTCACTGCCCACTTGCAGGTACCTTTGCTGACCTGGGATAAGGGCTGTGGGCTCCTGCTCAGTGCACGGGGAGGCCAGGCTGGAGGCACGGCCCCTCAGAGGCAGGACACACTGCAGAGCTGTCTGTGGAAGGCTGCCCTTGGTTCAAACAGGCCTTTGAAAGGGTCTTTCTTCCAGAGGAGCAAGGAGATCCACTGGGGGGACAGGTGGAACAGATGCTGGGTGCAGGCAAAAACTGCTCCTGAAAGCTCCACCAGCACAAATCAGTTCCCACCCGACCTCTGCATCCCCTCACCTTCTTTGCACTGCTCTGTTCCTTCACAAAAATATTATTGCATTGAAAGCACAACAAGGCAGGGGACAGAAGTACCTTGGCTCCAGCACAGAGAAGACAGATTTGCTCTACAAGCTTTGTCACCTGGAAAAATCTGCAGTTTTCTTTGATAACAAATAAGACATGGAGCAACAGGAGATCTGCCAAGCATGGCAGAGGCTGTAAGTCACCACTAACGGGGACACTCAGTCAGTGACAAGTCATGAAGAGAAGGAAACACAACCACTGTGGCCCCACTGCATGAGAACTCAAAGCTTGAGAGACACCCAGAACCCACAGAATTAATAAAGGTTGACAGCAGGGTGCTAAGGCCAGCAGCAACTGAAGAGATTAACTCCAGGCTTGCTCTAATGCAGGGCACTGGAGAGCCTGAACAAACCAGGTCTGGCTGCCCTGTGCTTGTCAATCCATCATTTCTGCCATCAGAGCTGGGCTTCCTCTGCAGAGAATGAGGAGTATTGGACAGCAGATCAGTGGGAAGGGAGCTCATGAAATGCAGGAGCAAAAGGCAGTCCAGCACTGGCAAACTGGGATTTCTTGACTCTGCCTTGCAGCCAGAAGAATTGAATGATTACTGAGGCTTAGAACAGCATTGATATCAGGATGGAGTTGCTGCACTGGACCCATTTAGAGACAGTCACCAGACAGTTCTTTAAGTTGGAAAGAACTGGAAATTCATAATTACTTTGGCTTTATCCAGAAGTGTAATGTATTTAATTCTTTCCCAGTGCTGGACCAGGCAGTCAGTAATTACACTAATAGTGTTATCTCCCTTATTAAAGAATGTCTTATCTGAGTAATATTGCTAATTTATATGCATCTGGTATAATTTGAGCTTTCAGGACTTTTTACGATCATATATATGGTTTTGTCTTTCTTTTGATTCTTCCTGACACCTTAAACATAATGTCTTTCTTGGCTGACAAAATGCCATTTTTATCTCTAGGCTTAAACTGGCTTCTAGCAACAAGGGTAAGTTTTAATTCTAAGCAAGAGTTTGAGTCTGACCCAAGAGTCCTGGCCCTCCCCTCACCTGTGCTAGCAAAAGGTGAGGCTGCTCCAGCTGTAAAATATCCTCGTGCATCACGTGGTGCTCCCAGTACTCCACTCCAGGCATGCAGGCAGACAGTGGTTTCCATATAAGCTGTTCCAAGTTGCCTTGGAATCTTCATATTCCTTAGATTATTTTTTAAACAAAGGAACTGTTGTGACAGCTTGTACTAAGCTATCTACAAAAAGCTGTTTCTCATTCACGTGAGTTTGCACTTGAATTTTCTTGTTGTGCTGCCTTGTGACAGGTTTGGGTTTAATGATGACACTTACCATGAACTTGTCACCTTTTATCCAAGAGTTTTTCCTTTGTAGCATTTGCTGAACTGTGAGATTGAAATTTAAATTGAAATTTAAATTACTTCAGTGCCTTTTATAACACTTGTAAGTATGAATTATATTTCTTAATTATCTTTTCCAGTATTTAGGCATTTCACAGATTGGGAAACAGATTTTTCAAAAAGATAGTCTTGATTATACAATACACTTGGTGTTTCTTTCTCCGTAGGAATTTAATTTTTATTGAAGTCATTAAAACTATTAATTTTTTGTTGGAAAAGCTACACTTGGACCTCTCAGAAATGCAAGACCTCTGTCTCCTGGGAATTACAGATCACATCTCTCATTTGCCTGTTTTCCCATGGGCTCTGGCCACCCTTTGGGTGCCAGGGGACACAGGCACACCCTAATCCAAACACCTTTTCTTTAAAATTATTACTGTAAACAATGATTGTGTCCATTAAAAATTCCTCTTAATCTGCCTGATTCTTTCCAGGAGTGAAGCTGTGTAGTCAAAATGCTGTAACACATCCCCATTCCCATGGCAGCCTGCTTGCTCTGGCTTGATTGCTCTTTACAAGCCTTTAGAGAAATGTGTTACTCCAGTGAGTATCTCCAGCTCTCAAGTGAGACCTGCCTTTTGCTGTGAGAGTTTAGGTAAGCATTCAGTGTGTAATGAAATACCCACGATTTTCACTGGAGCAAGAGGACTACATTTAGTCCTAATTATGCTGTACTTTGGGCCATGTGTAAGATCCTGATTCAGTTGAGAGTGTGAATTAAAGTGGAATCTTTTTGCTTTAAAAAGAATTGACCCAAATTCCTGATCATTCATTGGGAATGCCCCCGTTCCCTCCCACCCCATTCACCATGAAAAATGTTAAAGTCAGAGCTTCATCCTGCTGAAGGGACGAAGAAGGGAAATGTTTAGGATCAGAGGAAAAGCAATGGATTTGGAGCCAGAGAAGGGGGACATTTCCCACCAGCTCAACAGAAAATTCTGATAGAAACTGCTGAAGTGAAAAAATGTAATTGGGCTTTGGGGCAAGCCAAGAGCAGCAGCAAGAGAAAGGGCAGCAAGTGCAGCACCACACATCCGAGGGGTTCCCCGAATTTCTAATCCCTTCTTTGACCAAGTAGTTTTAATGAAAACCTCCGCGTGGAGGCCTCAGGGCCAGCTGGGCAGGAGCCTCCTCCTTGTGCAGCAGGGAGCAGGACCCAGCCTGGCACTGCCACAGCCCTGGGGACATCCTGCAGAGCTGGCCCTGCCTGGGGGTCTCTGCTGAGCTCCGGCTTCCACGGCTCCAGAGGGAAATAACGTTTGCTCCACTTGCTCATCGCTCAGGAAGCGCGGGGGGCCTGACCCCCGGCACCCTGAGACTCAGAACATCCTTCCTCTGCAGACACTGGGCTTCAAACGTGGTGCCAGGGACAGGGCACAGAGCAACAGTCCATCTTCCTCCTTAAAAAACAGGAAAAGTGGCCTTCCCTGTGCCCTGCCAAGGGTTTCTCGTCCTGAGGGGAGGAATTAGCTTTTCCGTGTCTGACTTTGCCTCTTATACAACTGCAAGCCCTGGGAAGGCTGAGTTAATCTCTAGAGAAAGGACTAATAAAAATGTGGGTTTACTTTTAACAGATAGCAGTAGTTTCACTTTTCCTGGGATGCTGATAGTCTGTCAGTGGAAAATGTAGGCTTGGACAGTGTGGGTATGATTTATCTGCCTATGAAACCTGGCACGAATTTCCCAAACACTTCGAGTTCATGATAACACATCTTTTATTTCACTTCCTTCCATTGTTAGACAGAAAACATCACCTGATGAGTGGCCACAAAACACAGCATGAAAAGGTCTCCAACCCAACTTTTACTATGTACAAGTGAAAACAACAAAAGTTTTATGAGTTGGCCCAGGTTGGAAATATTCATTTTACACGTGTTCCTCAAATAAATGGCACTGAAGCCACCAACTTCAGCCATGAAATGTACCCTTCTCAGTGCTCTTCAGGATCAGCAATCACCAAGTGTTCTTTCAGCTCTGACAGCTAAAAAGTTTTAAACAAGAGAATAATAAGCATTGAAGAATTAATTATTCTGTTTTAATTAATTAATTGAGAATGACTGCATTTAAAAAACACCAAAAAACCAACTACCAAGTGTCTGAATCCCAGCATTTTAGTTGCCACAGGGATGATTATAATGACCCAGAAACTCTAAATTTTTGAGGACAGAGCAGTAGGGTATTCTTAATAAGCAGTTTCCATCTGCTGTGTGGTGGTAGTTGCTACAGAATGCACAAAAAGGCCTCAAACACCAACTCACTAATCAACCAAAGAATATAAATTCATCTGTATAAATGAAAAGAAATTCCGTGATGCCTTATCCATCCCAGGTTCTTGGGTGTAACAAAAGTTTCCCCACATTTGCAGAGCTCAAGACCTTTTTTATTTATCTTACTTTCACTCAGCCAAGGATAAAAGCTGGGATGACACAAGAAAATAAAAAGTACAAGCGCCGTGGAAGACAGGCATTCCTGTCTTATTCTATTCCAATTATTAACATTCCAAACTATTCCAATAGTTTGGAATTCTGGCTGAAGTGGGCAGCAGGACCAGGGTGTGTCACTGTCTTAGCCAAGGAAGTTGGTTTTGGCAGCAGCTGTTAGACTCTGAGGAGGTTGATGATCATACTCTGCTCTTGAACAGAAGAACCATACAGAACCAGCAGGTCAAAGTAGCCTATTTCTGTTGAAAGGAAGGTTATAGAAATACTCCTGTTACAGCATTTCCAGTGGCCCTCTCTGCAAGGAGGGAGCAAAGCTGGTTTAGAGTGCAGGGAAAGAGGAGCTGAGAAAGCCAGAGCAGCCCCAGAGCCCAAGTCCTTTAACAGGAACATGAAGGCAGTCCCTGAGTCCTGTCTCAGGCAAGGCTCTGCTGCAGCCACAGGCACTTGTAAAAGTGGGTAACTGCAGTGCCAGGGCTAACAGGGCTTGTTATATTATCTACTGCATTAAATCCCTGACAAACATTTAATGGGATTAAATCTGTCTTCTGCTCTAGATGTATATAGCACTGCCAGGGCACAAACTTCATTAAAGCTCCGTGTAACAGATATTTGAATCCTAACTGGAAAGTCTCATTTTCCAACATCACATCGGTTTTAGCCTCTCTATTTTATCCCTCTTCAGACATCACTTCCCATTAATTTATGTTTTTACTCACTTCCCTTAGCTTTAGCTGCTTCTCAGGCACCTGTTTCAGCAGCTCTGTACTCAGGTTCCAGCCCCATGCTGTATGGGCAGGACTCACTCTGTGCCTAGCAAGGAGCTGTATTTCCTCAGGAACTGTTGAAACCAATGAGACTTGACAGATTCAGTGCAAAAGGGAACTGTGTTCCTTAGGACTATACTCGTGGAACACAGACCTCTGTGTATGACTTTATGGGTAAGTGCAAGCAGATTTTCCTGTAAAGTTCAGAAATAAGGAGGAAAACTTACTTCCACTGACTTTCTGCTTTAGTCAGCAGCATTAACTCATGAACAGACACGTGTTTCCCTTCTCTCTGTTTTGTTCTGCTGAATTAATACGTGCACTATTACAATTCTTGCCTAAATGCCATCAGACAAGGTGCCTTCCCTCCCCTGGGCCGGGCTGGAACCCAGCATTCTCTGCAGGTACGTTGTGATTCTGTGGCTTTTTGCAAGCAGCTCTTCCCTTCTCTCGTGGTGCCTCGAGCCAGAAAGGAGCCCCTGAGCCTGTGTTCAGGAGCTGGATGTAAATATTCACCGGGTGCTTCAGCACTCCAGAGCCAAACTCGCAGTTGTGCACACTGGAACAAACGAGCCTGGGAAAATCGATGCATAATTAATTGATCTGCTCACTCAAAACTTCAGTGCTGATTGCAACAGCCCCCAGTTATGTAGAGTTTTTGCTACCAGCTGTGGCTTAAATGAAATCAGTTTGGCCCATGTGAATATCTATTATTTACAGGCAGGTCAGGTGCTGTGCTGTGGATTCATCTCCTGCAAACCCCTCATGCATCATCTGTGCCCTGTCTGCACTCTGAACTGAAGGAAAGCTTTTCCCTCTCATGGTAAATTTTTCTTTCTTTCACCCCGCCCTCTCTCAGCTCCTTTTGTCTTCCAATTTCATCCTTACCTTTTGGTGAATTTTTGCTGTTGCCCCTTCAGTGGCTGGAACTTACTGGAGATGTAAAAGCACAGTAGAAACTCAGTGATGACCCTGAGACGTGGCCATATAGGAACCCACTCTGTAACCACTAAATAATCCCAATAACTACATATATCAACATATGGCAATAGAAATGTGACATTGCCATCTTTTTCCCTGGTTCACAGCATCTTTTTTTTTTCATTTAAGTGCAGAGCATAAGCTTCAAACACACCAGGCTTCACAACATTTGTACTAATGCTGCCAAGCCACCCTCTAAAATATTTTATGAACCATGAGAACATTTTAATCTGTTGTGATTTCCTTAATTAAGACAGTTTTACTGCTGCCTGAAACAGAGGTGTTACATTAGCTGAGGATCTCTGCACTGTGTAAATTATGGCATCTGTCTTCTAAATCGAAGCTTGCATTATGCATTGTGGAATGAACTGGTGTGCATTTAATTTAAATGGATGATCAGAGTTTTTTGAAAATTAATATCTACCTTTCTAGGAGATTTCCATTATGTTAAATTACATTTTAAAAAGCACATTGCATGAGTAATGTTAGTGCACATCAGTTCATAACATTAGCATTTCCTGCCACAATGGAGCCCTTGAAAACGTCCACTGAAAAAACACAAATTGTTTAAGATTTACTGCTTTGCTGAAATTCTAAGAAATGCTGCTCAGGTGGAAATATTTTTTACCTTACTGTGTCAAACTGCACAATACAACAAATTCATTTGCTGTGATTGTATATACCAGTGGCGAGTTAGGTCAAATTATTCATATATATCATATATATAAAACGTAATGACTTTCAGAATCTTGTATTTTCCCCTAATAAAACACATAAATATTACAGATTCCCACCCTAAGACATTTACTGCTTCCAACAGGTAGAGGAGCTGTTCTGCAGAAATCCATGGTTTCATGCTTTTAAAAAGGTTGTAAGAGCTCTTATCTGGATGATTTTTAAAATAAGAATTAAGAGGTGATTTCCAATCCCTCGGAATTGCCATGGCTATAGCAGTGTATCCATACAGCAGATATTGGGGCTGAGGAAGGGTCAGCTTTGGAACAAGTTACAGCAGAACTGAGGTCTCTTAGCTGAAAGACAGCTTACAAAGCCCAAATATTTATTGTTTTAGCTCTGACAGAAGTGTGTGTGTGTCCTGAAGCAGCTCCTGCAGGGCAGGATCAGCAGGGACACGGCCAAAACGTCGCGTTAAAAGCCAGAGGCTCCATCACAGAACAGGTCAGGGCTGTTCTGTGAGGGCTGGGAGGTTTTCAGACGCCGAGGACCAGCAGAGGCAGCAGAAGGGAAGGTCCTGAGCCTTCAATCCGTGCCGGGGAGCTACAGGGACAGCTGGGGCTGTGAAACTCTGCTCCAACAGCTCTGCTGCTGCTCAAAGCACTCCCGGGGAGCCTCTTCAGAGGTAAGGGATGTGTCCCTGCCAAGAGCACAGGAGAGCTGGGAAACAGCTGCACACATGGGCTCTTCCCAGGGGCTGCAGGGAGGAGGCTCCTGGCTCCCCTGCCCTGGGCATCAGGAGTGGCAGATGAAGGTGCTGCAGCCTCTCTCCACAGGAGCAGTTCAATGTCTCGGTGATCTCACGGGATGTCAGGCCTCCAGCCCTGGATTCTCACCCAGGGAAACCTTTCAAAACTTCCAAGCTTTCAAAAACTTTCAAGAAACACCAACTCACTAATCAACCAAAGAATATAAATTCATCTGTATTAATGAAAAGAAATTCGGTGATGCCTTATCCATCCCAGGTTCTTGGGTGTGACAAAAGTTTCCCCACATTTGCAGAGCTCAAACCCGTTTTTATTTCTCTTACTTTCACTCAGCCAAGGATAAAAGCTGGGATGACACAAGAAAATAAAAAGTACAAGCGCCGTGGAAGACAGGCATTCCTGTCTTATTCTATTCCAATTATTAACATTCCAAACTGTTCCAATAGTTTGGAATTCTGGGTTCCTTCCTCAGTGGCATATGGTGGAATTTCCTTGTGCAGTCCTAATACTTTTACCACTTTCTTTTCTGTAGCATGGGGATTTCACCCTTCCCGCTCTGTCCCTCAATATTAGTGCTGGTGCTCATTTCCCATTGGCATTCTCATCAGTGCTGTGCAAATCCTGTATTTCCTGCAGCACTGTGACTTTCTCAGCTTTCTCAGCTCAGGAAATCAGCACAAGATTGCACATAAATTATGGCTTTACCTCATTATGGGAACGGACCAAACCCACAAACAAGTGGATGTGGCACTTCATTGTGTGATTTAGTGGGCATGGAGATACCCAGTCGCAGGCTGGACGTGATGATGCTGGAGGGCCTTTCCAGCCTCACTGACTCAGAGGTTCCATGACTGGGATTTGAGTGGGGGAAGCTGCAGCCAGGCACCAAGAGAGCAAAGGCTGGGTGGCTGCAGGAGCAGGACTGGGATGGATTCCAGCACCCTCCCTGCCCCAGGCGTGTTTCCAGCAGGGGGATGTTGCCCTTGCAGCAGCCTGTTGGCTCTGCAGGGTGCCCAGGGATGGGCTCAAGGATATTTTCTGTACCAGGTGCCCCACAGGAGGATCCTCCCCAGCCCCAGCCCTGCTGTGGGGCTGTTGGCTCACGTTCTCTGCACTTGACAGTACCTGTTGGCACTTACGTCTGTGAGTGACTCAACTCCGTGTGCTCTCCTCCCTCTCACTTATCACTGCATTGGAAATTGAAATTGGACCTTCTGCATGTGGAAATTACAGGTTCCTGCGCTCTGAGGGTGATTCACAGAACAACACAACAGGCACTTGTTGAGGCAGCGAGGGATGACTTCATCCCTCGCTGTTGTTTCGGCACCTGAAAGAAGCTCTATCTAGGATGGGTTTCTGATCCTTTACATTGATTAGTTTTTATCCTTTACATCGATTATTTTTTATCCTTTACATCACACTTGTCCATGATCATCCTTTTTTGATGGTTTTGAATCCATTACGGCATGAGACTAAGAAATAGTTTGCACCTTCAATTTTCCACCAAATGCTGGAGGTCGCTTCTATTTCCTTTGAAGTTCTTGGGCCAGACACAAATGTTCTGAGCCACTTTTGCTTTGTACTGTGGTGTGGACAGCTGGAAGTTATTACCACCCAGAGATGGGGTCAGGCACACAGCTGACAGGCTGGGATACGACTGCACTTTGTCTTGAGCAGTCGGGAACAGAGTCCCGGGAAGGGCACGGCTGGAAGGGGTCCCCTGGTCCCCCCAGTGACAAACTGCTGGGGTGGGGTGAATCTCTGGTGTGGCACAGAAGCTGCACGTGTTGAGTCAGCCCCGGGAGCTCAGGTGGCCTCAGAGGAGCAAGCCCCTGGCTGTCAGCCCTGCACAGTGCGGGGACAGACACGGGGCAGGTGACACAGCTTGTGTGGCACCAGCAGCCGCTCTGCCCGAGCAAAAGCTGCTTGGTGAAATGCTCTGAATGCTGGCTCTCAGACAGAAATGCTTCCAGCCTCAAGAGGACCTGTTCAGTTCAAAATGAGGTTAACTTCCTCATGGGGCATTACTTAGCAAGCCGCAGTGCTGTGCTGGGGTGATTTTAGGCGTGTCTGTGTATCAAGGGAGCTCCCACAGCTCCTCTGGAGAGCTGTAAGCCAGCACCAAGCACTGCTCCTTAGGCAGCAGCTCCGCCTCAAGAGCTGACCTCCAGAGACGAGGGGAGAGAGCAAATCTGCCTGACTGGCCAGTGCTCTCCTCCTGGAAGGATTTGTAACAGATCAAAGGCTGCCACAGCCTCTGTCTGCCCCAGCCCGAGCATCTCCTCGAGTGCTGAGGAAAGAACATGGAGCTTGTCTGGGATCATCTCAGTGATACCGCCCCAAATTTACATCGCTGCAGGAAATTCTGTTGCCAGATATGCACAGACACTGGCCAAAATACCCCAGGAAAACATTGCCGGGGGAAAAATCTTAAATTTACCTTGAGAGGCTGAATCTCACAGAGTTCTCCCAAAGGATTTTTCACCTTTTCATTATTGTAATAGCAATGATGGTTCAAGCATGACATTTATTAAAGTCTTAGCTCCAAAACCTGAAGGTTTAGGGTATCTGTAATAAGCTGTGGGTACCAAATGAGCCTCTCTACAGCAGTGACCAGTGCAATGCAGTCCTGGGTGTTTTCCCTTTAGTAAGGAAAAGATGTTCTTCCCTGCAAGAAGGCATTGAGGAGTCCATTAGCAAAAATCCTTGAGTGGGGACAGCTCAGGGACAGGGACGGGAAGGGAAATAATTTTAATTTTTAATCTAAAATAGAAAATTATTACATTCTAATATCTGTACTGACATTTATCTTGACTTGACAGCCATGGAACAAGTTATAGTTTCCCTCCAAGTTTGTGGGAATTTTTCCAGCCTAGAGTGTGTTAGAGCACATATCTCCTTCAGAGAAGTGCAGGGTTAGATCCCTTTGCATTCTGCTGGAAATTTACCCCCGGATCACTCCCCTTACAGGTTTTGTGCAGATTCAACGTGCTGCTGCCACCAGATGGCCCTTGTGGTGGGTTCTGTCGGGGAAAATCAGTGCAGGAGCTCTCCAAGGCAAAGCATTCAAATCAATTTAAAGGCAGAACACTGTTTACAAACAAGGATTTTGCATAACAAGGGCCTGCTTTCTTTGCCAGTTGGATTCTGTGAGAGCTGATATGCAGTGTTTCACCACGCAGCACATTCCCTGTCATCAGCTGAGAAGGAATGCTATGGATGTGCAGACCTTGTCAAGAATTCTTCCTAATTTTGCACCAAACAGAGCAAGATGAAGAGCAGAGTGCCTGAATTACAGTTTTGCTGACCTTGAGTTCACAAAATTATGTAACTGCTCTGAAGTGCAATCTTGATGAATAATGTCATCAGCACCTTTCTGATGCAAAATAAAAGGGAAAATTAAAAATTTTTAAAAATGGGGAAGAGGAAAGGGGAGAAGGGAAGGAAGAAGGAAGGGAAGAGGGAGAGGGGCAGAAGGGAAGGAAAAAGAAAAAATAAAGGAGGAAAAAAAAAATCTCTTGCCAGGTTCCAGCTGTGTTTGCAGCAAGCAGAACGAGGGCTTTGTCTTCTTCACTTCTGAGTTTGAATATGACAGAGATACATCCCTTTTTGTCAGGAGCTCTCTGAAATGGGAACGGACACCCAGGCAAAGGCCTGTGTGATTTCCTGAGCTCTGCTCTTGCTTTGGAGCCTGTTTGTTTTGGGTAAATGCTCCACACTTGCCCGTGTAGCAAGTGTGGCAAAGGCAGTGGCAGAAATTCTGGCAGATGAAAGGGGGAAAAAACCAACAGACAATAACAGAAGCCAAAAAGGAATGAGTTGAAACCTGCTCGCAGTCATAGCTGCACCTCTCTGAAAGCCCTTTTTGTTCCCAAGGATGTGTTTATTTCACTCCACATCAGAAATTCCTCGAGATCTATTTCAACTGTCAGCTTATAGCCAGCATCAAACACAGAAATGACACAGGGATGACTTTTTGACAGCCAGTTTTTGAGAAAATGTAGCTGCAAAGTGAATTTTCTGCAATGTGGAAGAGTCTTTCCAGGCTACACATTGAGGTAATGGCAGAACTATGTTCCTCAACAGATCTGAGTAATACAAACACAATTACGAGATCTTCTCTTTTACATTCCTTTTTGGAAAATATCTTTTTCAGGTGAAAGGCAGAGCCAAACATTAATAATGCATCTTTTTCCTGTGGTAACTCAGCAAGTAAACGCAGTGAGAGACTTTTAAATGCAGGATCACTGACAGTGAAACCAAGTTCCCAGTTCCCAGCCCTGTCACAGAATTCCTCAAAGATAGGTTTCAAGATCACTCACCCCAAAGTATTTGATTAGTGCCACTTGTGTGCTTCAGTAAAGAGCTACTCACATGAATTAATTCAAGATACAGAGGATACTTCTTGATTACATGGGGCAATGGACTACAGAGCTCAGAACACTAAAAGGCTTTATATGGGGATCAGGATTAGCTTTCCCATGTGGGAACGGCTCAGATTTATCACATAATTTAAACTGCACCTTCTCTGCTAAGAAGGCATTTCCGAAGGTAGAAATTCCCATTGCTGTCCATACAGAGACAAGAAAGTGTCCTGAGCAGGTTGAGGATCAAAACTCTCATGAAGAAAACTGAATGGATGCCCATTCAGAGGAGCAGGGCAGAGGTTTTAAAAGCTAAGACACTTCTCCAGTCCAAGCGCTCCCTTTGGGGCTGAGCCCGGGAGGGTCACAAGCACGGAGGGCCCCACGCGTGAAGGGAGGGATGCCACGGGGCAGATCCTGCAGGCTGCGCTGGGGTTTGGTCCTGCCTGGAAACGCAGAGGGATACCATTTCCTTCCTCCCTGCTACCTGGGTCCTCCTAAACCCTCGCTGCCCTGGATTCTGCAAACGTACACTTCCACGGCGTCTGCCTGGCTCGGGTGCAGGACAGTGCCGGGAGCCCCGGCGCAGGCAGGCCCTGCCCTTCCGTGCTGTCCCTGCCCGTCCGTGCTGTCCCCGCACGGTGCGTGGCCTCTCCGGAGCCGCTGCCAGGCTGCCCGAGCAGCGCAGACCCCGCGGGGCGCGGCAGCCGAGGCGCCGCTCCGCATCCCGCTGGGACCGCTGCTCCGTGCGAAATGCCCGGGGCGGGCTCCCTCGGGGAGCTGCGGCTCAGCAGAGCCCTCAGCAGCTCCCCACCAGCTCCCAGGCAGCCCATTCCGCGTTTGCAACAGGTCTAAAACCGCGCTCCCTGCCGAGGGACTGGGAACGAGCCACTTTGGTCACTTGTACTAAGGACTTGTTTGATGTGGAGCTCCTCCTTGGGTTCTAAGAGCCTGCCCGGGGGGAAGCCTCTGAACAGCTGATTAACACTTAGCTGGCTCTCAGGGCTGGTTCAGATCATCATTCTCCTCTGGATGAACGACACGGATTAATTCTGACAAAGTAACACGCACAAAGAGAACGATGAAAAATGCAGCTCCTTCTTTCTGTACTGCATTTCCAGAACTTACATCTCCATCTCGTCTTTGTGGCAGCAGCACTTTCCCTTTTTACTTTTCCTTTCGAGTAGGATTCCAATTCATCTTGAGAGTGAATCAAGTTGCTTTTGCCTGCAGCTGCTCATTGGCAGGGTCAGTTCTGGAAGATCCTTTGTCTTAGAAAAGCTCTTTCCCCTGCCAGTCTGTAATCCCCCGCGAAAGTGTTCGCGGAGCACTTTGCTGCCACAGTGCTTTGTCATTCCCTGTGACATGTCCTCAGGCTGCGATAGAGCCTCCTCTTGAGAGAACCCCAAAGCTTCCAAAAGGAAGTACTTTTTTTGTTTGTTTGTTTTAGCATTTCAACTGGAAAAGCTTCCAGAAGTTACTGCATTTCCCTCAGCTCCCTAAAAAAGAGCGGGATCAATGCTATTTAGGAGTCCTGATCCAAGTGAAACCTCGACTCCCAGCAGGAGCTCTGCTGGTATGACCAGCCACCAAGAGGCTGGGGCTGCACCACGTCCACATGAGCATTGGCATTGTGAGTTTTTAATAATAACGGGAAAGGTGCCACGAAAGCCACCTACTGCACAAGGCCAACATCCCCTGGGGCTGGGCTCCCCCACTGTTCACAGCCCTTCGCAGCCCTGGCTTATGCAAGACCATTTTCTGGCAATATTTGGCAATTATGACGTGGCAAATACATTTTTTCACGTGGGCTTGGACAGAAATAACCGTGTTGCCTCTGAACCTTCCCCGACTGAGCAGAGCTTGACTCCGTGGCAGCTGCAGCACGAGGGGGGAGCCCGGGGCTGCACACACCAGGTCAGCTCTGAGCGGCTTGCTGAGGCTGCCCGGCTGAAATTGTAAATACAGCCTGCTCCTAATGATCCAGCCCAGCACCTCTCATCCCCTCCGTGTGCTTCCCAGCAGCATGAAAGAGAAGGGATAAAAAAGGGATAAGGAAAGGCTGAGCCTGCCTGACCTCAGCGTTTTCTTGTTCAGCTTTTCAATTCCTGATTTGGAATCTTTACCTAAGACACCTTGAGGTTTAGTGCTGTTTCTTTGGGCAAGAAGCAATTGGAATTGATTTGTCCGTTTTGTGATGTGCTTTTCTTTTTTGGAAAAGGATAGAAGAGTTTCCGGTCTGAATTTGCAAATCTATTTTTAAGCCTTGCTGCAAATAAAATGAAAGAACTTAAACTTCCCTCAGCTGTTGTCAGCGATAAAGCTGGGAGGTGATTTTTCCTCCTTTTGTACAAATGAAATGTTATTTCTCCTTCTTTTCACACGTGTATATTTATATATACAGTGATATATTACTGGTTTCTCTCAAGAAAAAAAGGGATATGGTGGAAATCTGAACAACTGCAGACTGATGAAATACAGTGAGTCACAGCAAACCTGGGCTCCTCTAATTGCACTGGTACAAATATACCTTAATGACCACAGGACCAAAAATATACCCCTTTAATCATAGCACAGCTTTATTTGCTCATGCCCTGTTTTAGTTAATGACTGCCTGAATTAACATTGCCCTTTTCTACCTGCTATGATACACTAAAATGTTTTATTTCTGTGTGCTGATCTTGTCAGCAGATAGTGCAGCTGTCCTGGGGGTGCTGCACAATTGGAAAAAGCAGGTGAAATGCTCCACATCACCATTAAGACCATAAGAATATATCCAATAAAAGGTGGTCTGGGTGCAGGAAAGGTGGGGAACCCAAGCCTGCAGAATTTATAGGCTGCTGCAATTCGTGTGAAATGAGTAAAACAGAATACTTTTCCTTCAAGTTTTACTGATGATCAAGACATACACAGTATGGTGTGCCCTGCTTTCAAACTGTGATTTTATCCATTGGATTCAGATGGAATGAACAGGATGCATACTGGAATAATGATTAGATACTGATTTTTCAGGATGTGTCACCCTTTTTTTTTTTTTTTTTTTTTTTAAATTTAAACTTCTCTTGGAAGGCAGAATTATTTTTCTAATGTAAAATATATATTACTGTGTCATCCAAGTGACTTTCAGTTCCTGGCATTCTTGGAAGCAACATACCAGTTACAGCTGTGAAGAGAGAACAAGAAATTAATGATAAAAATCCTTGGTTTTCACCAGTGGAGGTGTCCAACTTAAAATTCCAGTGGCAGGAGAACTTGGACAACGCTCTCAGGGATGCACAGGGTGGGATTGTTGGGGAGTCTGTGCAGATCCTTGTGGGTCCCTCCCAGCTCAGGATATTCTCTGAAATATCCCATGATTCTATGAAAGTAAATCCGTATTTCTGAAGACTTTGTACTTTATCACAGTTGCTTAGTCTGACCTTTCTCTAATTTCTGTTCTCATGGATGTTTAAAAAAGAACAGAATATGATCTGATTTTCATGTTTCCTCATAATCTTATTCTGAAAAGCAGTGTTTGCTGAAATTTGCCAAGAAAATTCAGTCTAAGCATGGATATGGTAAGCATGGAAAAACTGACTCTGACCAATTAAAGCAGAGAAAAATATTAGAATGGAAATGTATGGAACCAAAATGGAATAAAACATCTTAAAATGGAAAACAGTGGGCGAAAATGACTCTGGCAGCCTAGGTAACTAATAATTTAAATGATGTTTTAAAACAAAACCCAACAAAACACACACAGAAACCTTGGACAGTTTTCCATGAGCAAGTTTGCTTATAAAGTTTTTGTTCAGAAGTGGCTTGATGAAAACTTTGGGTCGGGTTTTTATTTTCTACTGAAACGCTGCTATTCGATATTTTATTGCTTTATAAGCTCACAGAGCAGTGAAACCATGGAACCACAAGGAGTGGTGACAAGACATGGAATCTGCTCTTCTAGCACTGTTACTTCTCCTTGCTTTCAGGGAGTTTCTGTAATTTTGGGAGGGGTTTATTTGTTTCCTTTCCTCTTTCAGCATTCCACTTCCTACCCTGGTGTTGATTGCTCCTACCCAAGGCTGTGGCTTTTGTCCCTGTGCTTTTCATCTTTATGAGATGGGAAGTTGTTTTCTTCTGGCATTTTTCTGCTCCTGCCCCAGGTGCTTGGTACCACAGCAAGAATTCTTCTCCTTCAGTCACAGTTTATCCCACGACTTAAAATATGATGTGTTAATAAAAGGTGTCCTTGATTCCAACTCTGGTTTGGCTTCAATCTCAGCTTAAGCACCAAGAAAAAATTTTCTGCACCATTTATAAAATAGCTTATTCAATTAACGCCGTACTCCAAATTTCATTATATTTATTGCTAAATTAGAGTTGTAAGTTCCATTTAGTCCCTTTTATAAAATTACTTCCCACTTTTACAGCAAAATTCGTTCTGCTCTTGTTTGATTTCTCTCTGGAGAGCCCCAGAGCCCAGAGTATCAGCCAGGTCCCCGGGATGGTGTGAGCCCTGCCCTTGGTGTCACTGCTACCCTGCCACTCCCCAGGGACAGCTGGGAGCCATTCCAGCACACCCATTCCTTTAAAAAACCCAGCACTGAATTTTCCTCTTTCCCCAAAGCAAAGCATTCCTTGCTAATTTGTCCCTTTATATTAGGAATATATTGATATCGTTATTATTTATCCCTGTTAAATTATCACTTTGAGTTGCTTGATGCCTTACATTCACAGTGCTTTTTATTTTCCAGGCCACAAGGACACAGTCCCTTCCCAAGGACTCTGCACAAGAGGACCCATTTGGTTTTTGCCTGCTAACATTCCCTGATATCACTTACCAAAACAAGATACAGAAGCAGAAATCACAGAAACCAACAAAAGCACAGAGGAAATCTTTTATGAAAGGCTCATTAGAATGAAGGCTTGGTTAAAGCTGCGTACTTAGATGGATGAGTTCTGGACCACACTTTGTAGGCAAACCTCCAGATTCAGCTACAGAACCTGGAGGAGCCAATTTATAATTTCTTTCATAAATCAAAAGGCAATTCCTACAAACAGTAATGATCGGTCCACTCAGGATCAGACTCAGAAAATTAAAATTGAACTTTCTACTGCCTTGTGGAGATACCTTAAAATATGGCCTGTAATTTTACCATGCTTAGCCTGGGATATTTCAAATACCTTAGGAGCTGGTCAGGGTAAGAACAGCCTAATTCTCCAAGTGCCATCCAAGCCAGACAGGCACTGAGGGGTGGAGCAAGCCAGGAGGCTCCTGAGACTGGGTCAGGTATTCTCCCTTTTTAGAGGAGTAGTCAAGGTACATAAATCAAGTCTAAATACATTCCATTTAACTCAGAAAAAAGTGTAATATGATCGTATTTTACAAGAGGTTATAATGAAAAGGATTTGTGGTAGGAACAGGCATGAGGAAGTTTCAGGTCTTTAAGTAGAAATCAAATAAACTGTTAAGAGAAATAAGATGTCCGGCCTTAAAAGCGGGTTATGTTTAACCAGGAGGGAGAAAAAACTAGAAACATCACAGTTCCCAAAAAGATTTCAGGTCTTTATGGCTGTGCTTTCTCCTTTTTCTTATTTAATACCTGAGTCAGGTCTCATCTCACAGGCATTATTGGCGTATGGGGGCCATGGTCCTGCTCAGCAGTGGGACTCCTATTTCCTTCTTTCCCCAGGAATCTCCAAAGAGTGCAGCAAACGGGCCCCCCAGAATGTTGGTTTTTCTGGTATTATCCAGCTGATCCACTGGAGAGGAGCAGGCACTGCTGGGTGTGTGGGGAGCACACAGAATGGGAGCAGGACTTCTGTCCTGCCTTAGGACACAAGGAGGGGACACACACGATAAACACAGGGTGTGAAAGGGGCTCGGAGCCAAAACTGAAGGAGGAGACATTGAGATGAGATGTTAGGAAGGAATTCCTGGCTGGGAGGGTGGGCAGGCCCTGGCACAGGGTGCCCAGAGGAGCTGTGGCTGCCCCTGGATCCCTGGCAGTGCCCAAGGCCAGGCTGGACACTGGGGCTGGAGCAGCCTGGGACAGTGGGAGGTGTCCCTGCCATGGCAGGGGTGGCACTGGATGGGCTTTGAGGTGCCTCCAACCCAACCCATTTGCGAGTTCTGTGACCTACATATAAATTCCAACAACAGGATAAACTTGAATAGCAGGATAAAATTCCTCAGTGTCCAAACACAGCAGCAGAACCAAGAAATGAGGCAGAGATTTCAGGGGGCTTGGGGGAAACTAAGAAATGCAACCAAGAAAGAAGTGTCTTCGAAGAGAATTTTAAAAGAGAGAGATGGAGGGCAGAGTTAAGATTGAGCACAAATCACTGCATGACTTCTGGATCCTTGTTTTTTTATATTACACTGACCTAATTAATTTTACATAGAAAAATATGTATCACAGGCTTTTTCCTGCTCTTCCTTTGAAAAAAATTATTTCAGCTGTTTGCTCACCCATGGCATTATTAGCCACACCAAACCATTTCTGAAACAGTGACATTTCATGCTCAGCCTCTACACAGAACTAATTTAACTAGAATTAGAGTTTAGCTCTGACAAACCACCCAAGTTAGGAGCGGGTGCAAGAGCCAGGCTCTCAGAACAGGACAGGCAAACACAGAACAGGAAGGGACCCTCAGGGGTCATCCAGGCCAACCCCTGGCCCTGCACAGACACCCCAACAACCCCACCCTGTGCATCCCTGAGAGCCTTGTCCAAGCCCTGCTCGAGCTCTGGCCGGCTCAAGGACCAGGATTGTGCCTGATGTCTGGTGGGCATCAAACAGCACCTGAGCCTCTGAGCACCAGGGATGTGACTCTGAGTCTGGACCAGACTCTGAACACTCAAAAAGGGTCCTCTGCATGGTACTGATTTGCCAGAAAACACCAAAACTCGAGACACTTCAAGGTTTTTCCAAAGGGCAGTGGGGTATTTCAGCAGGGAGGGAGGTTGGACTGGATGACCTCCAGAGGTCCCTTCCAGCCCCAACCTCTCTGTGATTTATCTCTTGCCAATAATAAATGAGTAAGAGAATCCTACTTACTGAATGAGCAACATTCCCTTTCATATTTAAATCTTCCCTGGCACTTTCCCAGGCAAGAATTAACCATGTGCTGCATAGCTTATGGAAAGGGCCAGTGTGAGGTAGGACATCAGCAAGTAATAAGAAAGCTATTTTGATGATTTTCATATTTTAAAAGGTTAGGCTTGATGTCACTTAATTTTCTAACTGAGCAAATCTGAACAAGCTGGGTCTTCTTTTACAATCTGTGTCTCCACAGATAGAGATTGAATATATTATTGATTCTATGAATATACTTATCTTCTAAGTTTACCTCTCCTTGTTAATTCATGGAGCCTGGTGGAGCATACAGGCTTTTGGAGAGGCAGAGACAATCCCTGAGACACAGAGTCCTCCTTCCTCTTTCAGTGCTGAGCAGCAGCGACATCCAGAACACACCAGGAACACGGTGCAGGCTCCAGGTGCCAGCCCCAGGGCATGTCTGAGGGTTTCATGTATTTTTCCGGCTAATTCGTGGTTCCCAGCAGGTTTGATTTGCTCCGTGTCCTCTGTGGAAAAGCACAGGCAGCCGAGCAGGATCAGGTGTGATCTCGTCACGGGGACCCCCTGAGCAGACGCTCCCGAGCCCGGGGCAGCCGGTCCCGGCAGGAGCCCTCGCTCCGCTCCGCTCCGCACCGCGGTGCGAGCTCGGCTTTCCATGCGGGAATGGAGACTTTTCCCTGCATCCGGAAAAGAAAGCAGGAAGCTCTCACCCTCAACGCGGCTCCTGCCTCCCTCAGCAGTGCTCACGGGTCCCGTGGACTCGCGGATTTGTGCCTAGAAAGGGGATGGTCCTCGCTGTGCGCCTCTGCTGCTCCACTTCCACTGTCCTTGCTGTGAAATGCTTAATAAGCTTTTATTGTCTGCACACACTTTAAGGAGTTTTGAGTGCCTTACTTTGCATTTTATTTTGCATATAAGCAGCAAGTTCACTTGCTTTATTTATTGATTTAACCCCTGACGAATACTCCCGCTGCCTGCTTCTGCAGGTTGCCTCAGTGAGATATCGTAATAAGCATTTCTTTCCACACAGGGCAAAGTAAACCGCACTTTAGCAAATACATCCTGAACGAATAGTGCTCGGGAAAAAAATATTTTCAAGAATTCTAATGAAAAATACTAATCAAGTTCTTGGGAAGGAGGCTTGGTCTCTTCAGAGAGCAGCTAAAGACGTGTCTGTGAAGCCAGGATCCCCACTAGGAGTGGAAATCAGTCGTTCATGCTTCAGTCACCTCGACAGTCACAACAGCCCTTCGCTGCACTAGTGTCAGAGCAAAAGGAACAGTTCTGCCAATAACTTATTTCTGCCTAAAGCCAGAATGCCCCTGGAAACTGCCAGACGGCTCTGGCTGGGGCTGCACCCTCCCCTCACGCCCCTTTTCTCCCCGGTGACTGCGAGAGGCAGAGAGGGAGAAGCTGGGACGGACAGCCTGTGCTTGGGAGCTGGGTTCCCAAACCTGCCGGGCACAGATGGGGACCAGGGGGAGCCCGCAGCCTCCCCGCGAGCGGGGCCCCCTCGCCCTGCGGCACCGGCCGCGCTCCTGAAGCAAAGGTGAGAAAGAGTTGACTCCACCACGAAGGGTCGGGGCGTCATTGGCAGCAGAACAATCCCTCTAAAAGAATTTTATTAATTGTAAACTTGAACAGTGGAAAGGTGGAGAGAAGAGGTAGAAAAATTAGGGGAAAAAAATGAGACATTAAAGAGGACGGGAGGAGAAAAGCACGTCTTCAGCTTCCTATCTTCTTCCTGCAGTATCTCCCCGTTTCCCTTTCCTGCTCCCGGTTCTCACAAGCATTCCCAACACACACTTGGGATGATACAGGACCCAAAACCTCAGCAACTTTTCTTGGCTTGATGCAGCCTTAGCGGGAAGCAGCGTTTCACCCACAGAGGTTTTAACGCCAGGGATGCTGACGGGAGAGCCGGAGGGCTCTGCTACCTGACTTGGGGCGTGCTGCTGGGGCGCCCGGCTCGGGGGGCCACCCCCACTGCCCCCCCACCACGGGAGCCCGCTCCCCAGATGTGGCAGGGACAGCTCTGGTCCCGCAGGCCGGGTCCCCGCCCGCCTCCGCGCACAGCGCGCTGCTCCCCGCGCCGCCCCGGGGCCCCGCTCCCGAGAGCGCTTCCGCACCTCTCCCGGGGCTCTCCCCGCCGCGGGGAACGGGCCCGGA
>VZSE01014911.1:275190-298972 GCA_013398275.1 Promerops cafer | reverse complement strand
GCAGCAATGGCGGCGCGGGGCCGCCGCCCGCCCGGGCAGCCGCGGCGCTAGGAGGGGACGCGCGGGGCCGCGGGGCGCCGCTTTCCGCCGGGGTATTTATTCCTCCCCTCTCGCTTAAGTTGCCAGCGGAGCGCGCTGGCCGGAGCCTGCCCCCCCCGCGCCGCGGAGGTGCGGGGCGGCCATGGAGAGCCCCGCCGAGAACCCCAGCAAGGCGGCCGAGTACCTGAAGGAGCTGAACAAGATTATCGAGACGCAGCAGGAGCTGCTGGAGAAGCAGAAGCGGAGGATAGACGAGCTGGAGCAGCAAGTGGCCAAGTTGTACCACGAAAATGCCTGCCTGCAGGACGAGCATCACCGGCACCTGGCCACATGCCGGCTCCAGCAGGGCGTCCCCCCCGCGCCCCCGGGGGTGCTGAGCGCCATCCAGGAGAACGCCAGGCACGAGAAGTAAGCGCTGTCCGCCTTTCTTTGCCCCTTTTTCGCGGAGGGGGTTTCCCTAGCGGGGTTTCCCTTCCCTTTCCCCTCCTGCCTTCGGCTGCCCGCAGCTGGAAGCAGCGGGACTCCCTGCGGGGTGTACCCCGGGGTGAGCCCCGGGCGGCTCGGGGGTCGGCGATGGGGTGCGGAGGGGTGGCCCCAGCCTCTGTCCCCCAGCCCGTGCGGCTGCCCGTGTCTCACTCGCTCCCTGGCCGGGGTCCCGGGGGGTTTCGAGCCGGGGCTCCCCGGCTGCTCCCGCCCGCCGTGCCCACGGCTGTCCCTGCGGCCACCGCCGCCCGCGGCGCTCGGGGGATGCCCTGGGCAGAGCCGCGGTAGCGGGGCGCGGGGAGCAGCGGGGCGAGCCCGGCCCTTCTCCCCGTAGCGTGTTCGCTGCCGGTCCGAGCGCCGTGGGAACCGGGGCTACCCAGCGTGGGGAGCCGCTCGCCCCCCGGGAGATGCCCCTTGGCGCTCCCGAGGAGCGGCCCTTGGCTCCGGCCGCTATCGAAAGTGACCCGGCCAGGGGTCAGTAAACATTGGCCGCTCGCCACCGGCGGGCTGGCCCGGGCCAGCGCCAGCTCGCCCCGTTCGGGCCGCCTGCGCTCCCGGCCGCCGCATCTATTCCAGCCTCTCTAAGCTGTAATTAATCGTCCGCGTTTCCCCAGCGCGGGGAAAGCCGCTTAGTTGCGCGGTTCCGAAGCACCAGGGATTCGGGAATAGCAAGAACTGAGGTCGGCGCTTTCCCGGCGTGTTTTTACTTCTGGAAAAGTATTTAAGGCTTGGCTTTCCCGGAGCGGAGTGGGAAAAGCATGCATGGGATTACGAGCCCACTCGGCTGCTTGACACAGCACAATGGGCTGTTTGTGATCTGCCGCGCTCGAATTCCTTCGGTTTATAAATACAGACGCGGCTGCTCCGGCCGCCGCCAGCCCCGGGATGCGGGATACGGCATCGCCTGGGGGAGGGCGAGCCCCGGCCCCAGCTGCGGCCGCGGGATGCCCGGGATGCCCGGGATGCCCGTCCCGCTGCGGGAGGCACCGCTCGCTCGGAGAAGCGGCTCGGGCAGCCCCCGCTGGGCTCGGCCGCATCTCCCTCCGGAGAGCGGTGTCGGGCAGGGATGTCCCGGGAGCTGCCTCGGATGCCGGCAGCTCCCGCCAGCAGGCTGGAAGCGCTGCTGCTGCTGTGCTCGGAGTCGGGGGTGCTGGTGCTCCGGAGCAGCGTTTTGCCGGCTCCTGCTCCCAAGCCTGGCCCCTGGCCGGGGGACTGGAAAGGGAAGGGGCTCTGCCTCCCCAGAGCCTTCTTGCTGTCAGTGTTAACAAGGCTTTTTTTTCTGTGATGCTGGGGTAATCACTTTAGGCTTTTTTATAAACAGAGATGTCTCTCTGAAAGTAAATAGCTCCTTTAATAAACTGGAAAGCATGCTGTCCTTTATCAATCAATCAGTCAATCAGTCAATCCCTTATGGAGCAAAAGCTGTTTCCAGAAAACATGGAATATTTACACTAATCCTATTCTGTGTATCTGTGTCCAGTACCCGAGGATTTCTGTGGCTGTGCTTGTAGTACAAGATGTCAACTCAGCTATCTTGTCCCATTTGTCTCTTGCAAATGACATTACCAAAAATTGTACAAATGGCTTGCCTTGTTTGATAATATTCCTCCTCTGCAGCCCAGGACTCATTTGCAGAGCCCTCCTTGGGCAGGCAGCTCTGGGGACTCGGAGGCTTTTAAGTCTCTTAAGTGGATTTGATGGTGGGATCAGAATTAATCTGGGATATTTATGGCAGAGTTGTATTGCTTTGAGGCATAGCCTGGGGGCTTAGTGGGGGAGCTGAGAGCCAGCCCTGTGCATCTGGCCAGGCCCTTGGCCCACGTGCCTGCCTGGGGAGGCACAGCTTCAGGGCCGCCTTCATCTGAGCAGTCCTGTTGTCCCCTCTCCTCCCCCAAAATTGCCCTCCCTTGGGGGGAGCCCCTTCTTCTCTGCGGGTGGCCCTGCCTGGCTGGCTGGGGGGGTCACACCCGTGGGCCTGGCTCAGGGGCAGTGGCAGTGGCTGCTGAGGCCCCACCTTGTCCAGGAGCAGGGACAGGAGCCACCCATGGCATCAGTTTATTCTCTGGCTGGATACAAAAGGTGGAGGAAGTCTCCAACTTGGAAAATTGAGAATAATACCCTTGTTTTAAAGACTTGTCCCAGTGCCACGGTTCCCTCAGCTTCCTGACAGCCCAGCCTGCAGGTTCCAGGGGTCTGCAGCTTCGCTTTCAGAAACTCAGCCTCAGTTTCCTCGGACCTAATTGTCCCACTCACCTTGGGCATGTTTGGGAGGGGCATGAGGATCCCTTGTTTGCTGAGGTTCAGTGTCAGGGGCCAGTGATGCTGAAATGGGCAGCGACCACTGCTCTTCCTGACACTTCTGTACTTCAGAGCTAAAAAGAATGGAATCCTTTTTGAAGGACCCAGGGCTTCTCTTAGTCAAATACACCAGGGCTTTTAGAAGTTGTCTTGTACCTTGACTTGAACAATTTTTCTAAACTGCTTGGACTCCTGTCCTGCAGCAGCTCCACCTGTGTGAGGTGGCTGTGGCTCCCTGATGGGGGTTCCATATTGCCAGATGTGGTTAACTTGTATAAAAGGAGGTATGGAAAAGTTATACGAGATAATATGGCTGTGGTTAGGTCTTATACTTAACAAAAGATAGTAAAGAAACTTGACAACCAAAACAACAAAATCCCCACAAGTCCTAAAAGTTTTCAGTTTTTACAATGGAAGGAATATACAGGTGAAGGCTGCTTAAATAATTTGGAAAATCTAGTGTAGTTGTAGAAATTCTGTAGCTTGTGAGGAGGGGAACTGTTAATGAGCCCTGAGACAGACTTCTGGAGGAAAGAAACTCAGTCCAATAATACGTATATAAAGATATAAAAATAATGTGGTTTATGCACTTCCAGAAAATCCCAGAGTGGAAAAAAAAGTTTCTTGTGTGCCAGTTGCTGATGGAAGAAGGGAGGGAGGAGCAGAGGGCTGGGTGAGCAGGTGCAGGTGTGCTCCTTATACTACAAGGACAGACCAAAAAAGGTTTGGGGGTGGTCTCACTAATTTTACAATGATTTGCTGAGAGCCAATCAACATTAAAATGCACCGGTGGAATTGAGAATAGTTGATTACGAGGCTTTGTTAGATGGGATGAATCAGCATAAGGAAGATAACAATAGGTGTTTAACACATTAAGGTGTTTAACTCTGAGTTGTGTGAGACTAATTTTGAGTGAATCCCTTTAATTTAACGTTTGAGAAGCAGTAAGAGGCTCTAGAGCTCAGCTCCTTGGTGTAATTTGATAATGCACTTTTTGGGGGGTGTAAACCCAGATGTACTGCATTTTCTCACATCTATACAAGGATAGTTCTGTGTGTCTGGGAATTCAACACTGGCCCCTTGCAGCTTAGGGAGGGATGTTTGTGCTTATCCTAATCAAGTTAAAAACTACTGCTTTTCCACAAAGTGCCTGGTGAGAGGCTGAGGAGGAGGGAGAGCAGAGCTGTCTGCTAAGGCAGAACAGTCTGAAGGGGCTGTTGTTTGCAGCTCGGTCTGAATTCTGCACCTGGCCTGGCTGATTGATTTTTAAATGAATCCAGGGCTGGGCTTTGTTCTCTGGGGCAGGAGGGCCCCGGGTTGGAGCTGTAGGGCACCCCCAGTGTCTGGGAGACGCTCTGGCTCTGGGCGAGGTGTGCTGGGGCAGCAGAGTAGCTGAGTAGTTGCTCTGGTGACAGTCACATGTGAAGGCTGCGTTGTGCCCTACATAAAGCGAGCTTGTGACTTCTCCCGGCGCTGCCGGCGCTGGGAGCTGCCCTGCACACAGCCTCAGCAGCAGGCCAGACACTGCATTAGTGTGGAGACCAGCAGGGCTTTTTTCTGCTCCCTCCAGAGCTGTCCTTTGCTAAGACAGACTGTTCAAATGACGTAAATCCTACTTCCCTGCCTGCGCCGCGCTTGAGCAGCAGCTTGTTGTTGTTTGCTGTGCTGAAGTGGAGGTACCCAGCATCTGCTCAAGTAGGCTCGTGCTTGGCCAGGCTTCTGCTTTCTCTGCCTGCTTGGCAGCAGGGATGGAGATGAAGTGCTGCTGTTGGGTGCTGTTCCTCCAGCAGTGCGTGGGGAAGTGTGATTCGTGGCTGGGAGGCTGCAGAGCCGGGGCAGTTCCTAGCAGAGGATGCACCTCTGTGGTTATGTGGCTCAGCTCGTGAGGAGCACGTCCATGTGGAAAGCACAGGTTGTGCCCAGGGTGAGCAGGTGATTCCTGCAGGGTGCTGTGTGTCCTGCCAGCCCCGTAGCAGGCAGGGATGGTGTAATTCCAGCTTTGGGCAGAAACTTGCACCTTCAAATAACTTAACCCTGTTCACTTCATTTTCAATCCATAACTGGAATGGTGGGACTGCTGAGCCCTGAGAGTGAGGCTTTCACACTGAAGGGAGTGCTTTTGCTTTTGAAGCCCTCTTTTTGGGGTCATTAGTGCGATTTGGACAGCAGCACAGCAGGCAGCATCCCTTAGAACAGGGATTTGTGGTGCTGGCAGGCCGCAGGAAATCAGTGACAATGTGCAAGAAGATGTGAACTTGCTAACTAAACTCAGCTAAATTATTTTGGATCTCTAAAATATTGGCAAATTCTTGTACTTAATATCTGCTAACAGTTAAGCTAAATGATAACACATAAAGACAAATTCATTTGAAAGCTGATGTATGCTGTATAATCAATAAACCAAGGCAGGGAGAGGGGGGCCAGGAGCGCAGGCATGACAGAGCAGAGTGCTGGTATCAATGAAGTTCCTGGGAAGTCAGAGGGGAGAGGGAGAACATGGTCCAGAAAGAGAACAGAAGAAATAGGTGTTGTTTTGGGAGAGGAAAACTAGTGCAGCAGAAAGTAACCCATCCTGTAACACAATAGCTGTAAAGGTGGCTTCAAAACCTGAAGTAAATGTGTCCATTTAGAGCAGAGCAGTCCTAAAGAATTACCAAGTCTTGCTGGATCTGGAATCCTCCTCTGAGGAAGCCTTTTATTGTGCTGACACAGAACACGGCTTTTGAGCTTCCCAACTTTGCAGCTGTGTTCTGAACTTCAAGAACAAAGTACATTTTCATGCTCCTTGGTGCTTTGATGGCCTTCCTTATGAATTCACTGTCGAGGAAACTGAAAAGCACCTCCAGAGATGCACTTTTGGAAAAGATCTGGCAATGTGCACGGATCCTGGGGCCTGGTGAGCCAAGGAGAGCTGCTGTGGTTTCTGAGAGGCAGGTGTGTGTCTGAACATCTCCCTCCCTCTCTCCCAGGCAGCCTGGATCTGCTGCTCCGTGCACGTGTGGAGTTCACAGCTGCTGGCTGTCCCCATCCAAGCACGGCAAGGGAAGGCCTCTCCTGGTCTGTAGTTGGTCTTTGCTGGTTTTTACCCAAAACCACAGCAGCCAGAGGAGCAGCATGGCCCCTGGGGAAGGAGGCTCTCACTGCAGCACCTCTGTCTACCCTTGGCTTCTCAGAACTTGGCAGGTTTGCATCGGTGCTCAGGCAATGTTTTTGGGGTCAACCCTAAAAGTCAGTGTTGCTTCTGAAGATCTGAGCTTCCTGTCTGGTGAGGTATGCTGAGGTTTGTCCACTCCAAGTGACAAACCCTTGGGAGGAGGTGAAGAACAGACATTTCTGAACCTTGCAGCCTTCTTGCCCTGGTTATTTGCTTAGGAAGACAAGTCTCCTTCAGTCCTGAGGGACGGTGTGTTCTGGCAAAAAAATAAGTTGCAGCTTTTTTGAAAACCTGAAGCAAAATACAGCACACCCAAAGAAGTGTCTTTAGGAAGAGCTGATTTGAGGGCAGATCACAGGAGCTCTGAGAGAAAAAGAGCCAGGCATTTCAAGGTGTTTTCCTACAGCATACTGATAGGGAACTAAATTATTAACACTGAAACAGTAAATTCTTGAATCCTCCTTGCAAGTAGCATCTCAAAAAGCTTCATTTGATTTTTTAGACCCAGCAGAAGTAGTTGGCTGTTCATGTGCTGGTCAGTGGTGCTGAGCTGAGTGCAGGCCCAGAGTGGGGCCTTCAGATACAGGGTTTGTGCAGAGTGGCTGCAGAGGCTGGGGCTTCCTCCAGGGCTTTCTGGAGGGCAGGAGGAGCAGCCCTTGTTTGGCACTGCTCAGTGTGGTGGCCGTGGTGTGGTGCAGACCCACAGAGCATCACAGTGCTCTGAATTTCCCTGGAGTTCATGGCTCAGCTGGGGTCACCACCCCCAGTTTGGGGAGAGCTGCCCCAGTCTGGGGGCTCAGCTGGGGTCACCATCCCCAGTTTGGGCAGAGCTGCCCCCCGAGCAGGCAGCCTGTACCAGGTGAGTTTGTTTTTTGGAGCTGTGCTCTGCCCCAGGCTCCTGTGTGCAGGTGCAGGGAGGTCATCCCATGCCAGGCACCAAGGAGGTGTATGGGAAGCTGCTTAGGTAAGTGGATTTTGCAGGTCAGGAATAATTCCTGATGTGCAGCCCACACTTGCATTATTCTAATTCGATCCCATCATTCCGACTCAGACCCTCTCTATTATGTTAATTGCACCTTTTTTTGTGTGTTTTGCAGCCTGCAGATACTTTTAGGCTGTACCTGCCAGCGCTCCTGCCTTTCATCTTAGCTCAGCGAGCCCATGAATGAGGTTGTCATAATTCTTTTCTGCCCGTATCCCTGCCTAATTGCACTGTTTTTCTCAGCAGAATTGTAGAATTGGAAATGGAGACAGTGTGAGCAGGCTGTGGTGCAGCAGAGCAGCGTGGTTGGAAGAGATGGATGTGTTGGTGCATCCTGCTGGCTGCTGGCTACCTGTCCCTGGGCTGCTTTTTTTCTCCACATTCATTGCTAGGAATTCCTCTCCAGATCCTTCATGGCATTTCCTAAAATACTGGAATTCTCAGCTGTTGTAGCTACTGTGCTACAGTGGGAGAGATGCTGGTTTTGCTGACGGAAATGTGGATAGGAATTGCTGCTGTTCATGGTCATTGCCCTGTGGCTGAGGACAGAAGCAGGAGCAGGAGGTGCTTCCCCAGTCCCTCCTGCTGACCTGTTCTCTGCCCTTGGCACAAGGAGCAGGGGAGCTGGTGGCTCTTTCACAGCTGGCCAAGTCAGAGCTGATGATCTTCTCTTCATGGGCTGCTCAGACACTGGGGTGAGAAGTGGTTGTGTTAAACGGCACACTGGAGACAAACAAGCCTCTTAAATTCCTGGGTGCCTTCGTGGCTCTAAACCAACTTGTTTGAGTTTAATGATGTTGTTTGTGTGGTTTGTGGCAGGAAGAACTAATAATGTTAAAATCAGAGAATGAATCCTGGACTGGTTTGGGTTGGAAGGGACCATAAATCATCCCATCCCACCCCTGCCATGGCAGGGACACCTCCCACTGTCCCAGGCTGCTCCAAGCCCCAGTGTCCAGCCTGGCCTTGGGCACTGCCAGGGATCCAGGGGCAGCCCCAGCTGCTCTGGGTACCCTGTGCCAGGGCCTGCCCACCCTCACAGGGAGAAATTCCCAATATCCCACCCATTGCTGCCCTCTGGCAGTGGGAGCCATTCCCTGTGTCCTGTCCCCCCATGTCTTGTCCCCAGTCCCTCTGCAGCTCTCCTGGAGCCTCTTCAGGCCCTGGCAGGGGCTCTGAGCTCTCCCTGGAGCCTTCTCCTCTCCAGGTGAGCACCCCCAGCTCTCCCAGCCTGGCTCCAAAGCCGAGTCTGCTGCAAAGTGGCCAAAATATTTGAAGAGGGTGAAACGCTGCAGAACAGAGCAGTTTTCCCAGCAGAACCTGAAACCCTGACTCGCGGGTTTCTCTCCCCGCTGTTGTATCCTGCCGGGTGTGGAGCTGTGATCCCGGGGGAGTCTCCATCCCTCCCCCTGCCCATCCCCATCTCCATCCCTCCCCATCCCCATCCCGGGCTCGGGCCGCGCTCCCTCTGCTGGCTCCGCTCTCAACTGCTCAGCTACAAAAGCACATCTGGAGCGCGGAACCTGTTTCTAATGGCAACACCTCCGCTCCTTCTGCATCCCCCCAGACGTCGGAAAGGCTGCTGAGAACGCAGCTGAAGATTCCTCATGAGCTAAGTTTTATCTTGAAGCGCAGAGGGAAACTTTCTTTTCAAGTGGTGCCGTTTTAAAATATTCGCAGGCAAGAAATTATTCTGCTGCGAGGTGTCTGTGCAGACTGAGTGGGTCTTAACTGCTGTGCTAGATAAGAAGAATGCTGCTACTGAGTAGCTCTCTGTAGCAACTGATTGAAATATAATATACATTATTTGCATGTTAATAAGATTTCTAGCCAGACTTCCCCGGCAAATGCAAGTGGAGACAAAGGCATGCATGTCATACATCTCTAACTGCACCACAGTAATTCAGATTTACTAAGTGTGAATTCACTTCATTCTGTAATGAGGCAAAGAAAGCAGCAGGGGAAGGTGGGGAAGCAATCTCCTGGCCTTCTTCAGGGTTTGGGATGCAGCTGGGAGTTGATGTTTGTCAGGGTTTTCCATCTTTGCTGGATTCTCCTGGCTCACAATGACTGCAGGTGACTTGGGAGCTTTTAACTGCTCCTTTTGGGCATGGAACATGGAGCTATGGGGGGAGCACAGGGAGATGGTCCTCAGGGATTCTACTGGGGAATCTGAAGCCCTGGTAGAGTTAAATCTGGCCAGGGACATCAAGGACAACAAGAAAAGCTTCTGTAGGAATGTCAGTGATAACGGGAAGAGCTGGGAAAACGTGGGTCCTCCGCAGAAGAAAACACCCGGTGACCTGGGACAAGGAGGGGGCTGAGGCCACAAAGCTCTTTTGTAACCAAAGAAGCATCGCTCTGAAGTTCTGACTGCAGTTCGATTAGCAGAGCAGCTGTTGATAATCACGGAGTTAATAAGACACAGCTGAGGAGCGGTGCCTCCATTAAGGAGGTGCCAATGGGGACTGCTAGCCTGGCTGTGTGTGGGTGAGTGTCCCGGGAGGAGCTGCTGGAGTCCCCTCCCGCGGCCAGGTGGGACCTCAGGGCTCCAGGGGAGCAGCCTTGGGCGAGCAGACCTCACTGCCTCCTTGGGGCTGGTTACGGCTAAGGAATGGGACTTTTAATGTGAGTAAATGCTTTAATATTAGGTGGGCACAACCTCTCTCTGGTTGACTGCTCCAGGTTGCCTCAATTTCAGAGGTTCACTGCAGCAACGTTTTGTTTTTCATTGTTTTTCTCTGAATGTAATGGTTCTCTGCTCACACGTGGGGAATATAAAATCTTGTTTGGTTGTCTTCTGTGTGCCATTAATGGTCCTGGAAATGCAGCGAAACGTCAGGGATGCTTGTGAGTCATTCCAGACAAATGAGTGTCTTCCAGTTCAGGTCCCTTCCATCTGCGGTGTTGATCTCTTGGTATGGTTTTCTGAATTTAGAAAGTTATATTTCGCTGGAATTAAGGTGGGGTTTTTTTGGTTTTTGACAAACGAAAAGAAAGCAAACCCACTTGCAGTGGATTGTGTAGACAGAACTCTTTTGGCATGGTTTCCTGGTAGGGCAGGCGCAGCACCGAGCCCCTGGGTGCCCCCAGCGCTGTCGCAGTGGTTGTTTGCCACGTCTGCTCGGGGGATGCTCTCCTTGGTGCCGAGCTGCAGCTCGTGCTCAGTGCAGGGAACCGAAGGGGAAGGTCCGTGGCAGCGCAGGGGATGCTGCAGATGGCGATTCCCCTCCTGCAGTGCAGCTGGGACGCTGTGCTGGGTTTGGAGGGACCTCGGGGGACTGCGGAGTCCTGAGCCATCCTTCTCCTTCATCCTTGCTGCTCACCTCGCTACAGCCTCTGCACCTTCCTTTCACCACGGAATTCAGAGCAGGAGCTGGCTCAGAAACATTCTGCTTGATGGTCGTTTGTTCCCCTAATGGATTCCCTGTGAGGCAGGCGGGTGCTCCTCTGGAAGTTTAAGCATTGTTATTCAATTCCAAAGCACCCTGATAGATCATTATTTGGAATTCTTGACTGCGTGCCAGGGTCCAGTGGCACCAGGACCCAGGGTGTGTGTGCTGTGTGTGCCCTGTGTTCTGGGCTGCAGTGGCGTCCTTGGTGAGCAGATTGGGCTGTTTATGTGGAAAGTCCCTGTAGGGACAGCAAAGAAGGAACTCACAGTTGTAGGAATATCCCCTGGGGGTTTGATTTGCTACTGGGAGTTACAACTAAAGGCTCTGTGCTGTGGAGAACAGGTGTATTCTGACTTCTCCTTGCATTCCATCTTTCTGCGTAGCCCATGGCAGAAGCGTTTGATTTTGGCTTCAAGCTGGAGAAGCTGTGTGCACTGCAAAGAACATCTGCTTCAGTCTGTTCACTCTGCCTGGCTTTCTGCTCCACCTAGGCAGGACTGCGGGTGGGGATTCTCAGACCCTCACTGTACCTCCCTGGAAAATTCACTGCTGACATCAAACACTCTGTCCTGATCTTTGCAAAGGCAAAAATAGCCTCCATCATCTTGTATCCTAATTCATGCAGATAACTTGGGTGTGTAATGCCACAGAGGTGAGCAGGCTCCAATTACAGCAAGGTAAAGTGGCCGTGTCTGACCCTTCCCGTGGCTCCTTCCTGGAGGATTTTCCTCTTCATTTAGCATCAGCCTTTCCTGGTGTTGATCCCCCTGATTGAGACCCAAGGAGTGAGGCCCTGCTGTGCAAGGGGAGAGCTGGGATCTAATGCAAATAAACCAGCTAGATTTGAATAAGGTAAAAATCTATATTCAGCTTACAGGCTTGGTTCTATTTTAAGCTTTTAATTGAGTCCACCACTTCTTGAGTGCTTGAGGTTGTCAAGGGTTGAGAGAATGACTTTGTCTTTCAGGAAAGGAGAAAGCTGACTTTGTTTCAGGTTTGCTGAGGTTGAGACCCCAGTGCTAGTGCAGAGTTAGCGCTGACAGGGAACACTCCCCCTTGCCCCGTGGGCTGTGTTTGTGGCTGTGCCAGTCAGGGTTTGGAGATGAAAGTGCCAGGCGTGGAAGGGAGGAGAATCAGTAGTGAAAGAACTTACCTGGGGCCTTTTTTCCAAATGGCTTGGGAGGAAAACTTTGAAGGCAGTGATCTGAGACTGGGGATGGAATTCAGTAGCTGCTCCTGGCTTGCATGCAGGGGAATTCTAAAAAGGTGATAAAACCTACGTCACATAAGGTAGGAGAGACCTCTCGAATCAAAGGTCGAGAGTTCCTCCTGATATTTGTTTCCAATGGCATGCAGCTTGCCAGGCCCATGCCAGGCTCCTGTGACCATGTCCTGCTGCAGATGGAGCTCACCTCAGTGCTGGTTTAATATTTAATCAGAGCCTGATGTGCAGGTACCTGGAACTGAAGGAGAGAGGCAGGGAAATTAATTTCTGCTCCTGCTTTCCCCACTTGCCAGTGTTGGGCCTTACAAATTTCCTGGCCTTTGGTGCTTACAAAAGAGAATGGTTGGACTTGCATCTGGGTTCTGTGTTGAGCAGCACAGGTCACTTTTAGTCCTAGAAAGGAGATGAGCTGAAAGCTCCTCAGAGCACTGGCTAAGCGGGGTTCTGGTTGTGCGCGGTGCTGCAGCGGGGCAGGCCTGGGCAGCATTAACACGGGTGGTGGCTGCAGGCCCAGGGGGTCACTGCAAGCTGTGCCCTCCGTGGGGTGTCCCTGTGACCCCCTTGGGCCTGTCACATCCCTGGGGCAGGGCTCTGGGAGCTGAGGGCTGCAGGGTGAGGTCAGGAGCGGCTCGGTGTGTGTGGGCACACCTCCCTCAGGGGTGTGCTGGAGCCTGGCCAGGGCTCGGGGCTGTCCGGGGGATCAGTGCCACCTCAGCATCTCCAGGGGGACTTCAGGCCTTGGGGGAAGCCAACAGGCCTTGGAAAAGCAGGGAAAACATCGTGGCTTGCGTGTTTTTCCCATCTCTCTCTACTCTCCTTCGATATAGTGACAACTTCAGGGTGGCAGAAATGTGCCTGGCCTGGAACTCATCGCTGGGAGCCTGCTGCTGCTATTGGTGCTCCAAAATAGATATCAGGCTCTCATCTCACGGGGTGTTTTTATGTGCTGGGACTGATTTTTTTTTTTTTTTCCCCTCACCTGCCTTTTTTTTACCCATCTGACAACTTCCTCCAGGGATCTGATCAGAGCAGCTCCTGCTCAGGGGGCCGAGGGTTGTCTGTCCTCTCTCCTGCTTGCCCTGAAAGCAAGAAAGGAGAATTTTTTAAAACACATTGCAGAGTTATGTAACTTCTGGAGGGAAGTGCTTCCCAGCACTGAGCTTTCCGTATTATGTAATGTGATACATCACCAGAACTTGCTGACATAAGCCATGCTCTTCACCTCCACTTGCTCATGAAAAACCTATTATTTCCTTGACCTGGCTTGGCTCTGAGCACTCTGCACTGTTAGGACCTCGTCTGAGGATTTTACTCTGGAGTAGGGAGAGCTGCTGGTAAATCAGGTGCCAGTCTGAGCTGCCTGCTGAGGCTGTGGTGGGGGTGGACTGAGTCTCCTCCTGTGACACTGCCCTTGTTTTAAGTGACTTTTTTTGTGTGAACATCCTCAAACAGGTGCTTCCCAGGCTTTGAGAAAGGAGCAGAGTGGTTTCTGTGTGGCATGGCATGACCCTCTTAGGCTGTTGGAGTCAAGTGAAGGAAACCATTAAACCTCTTGAGATGAGATGAAGAGTCCTTTTCCAGCTAACAGGATTTAATTGGGAATATACTTCCCTCATGCTAACAATGCAATGAACCCCTTGACATCACCAACATACTTAACTAACTTTACAAGGTACCTGGCAAAGGTCACCAGAGCTTTGCTTAATAATTCAGCTTGTGCAGGTCTGGAACTTGGTCGTGCATTATGTTGATTTATGCTCTAGGCATAGATTGTGTAAAGTGGCTTTTCAGCAGCCAGCTGTTGTAATAATGAATGCCACGAAACTGGTGTGATATGCTCTGTGATTTTGGGGGTGATGCCAGTCCACTGAAGGCTGACCAGTAATCACAACTGGTTCTGTTTTCCGCCAGGGACAGTTTTGGACTGGAACAAGCTTAACACTCAAAGCTTTTTGAGCCAAACCCTTCAAGCTTTCCTTTAAAACTCTTACAAAAGGGCCTAGAAAGACCATTTAGAGACAAGTAGCCAATTTGTAAGCCATCGTGCTCCTTGGTAGCTGAAATTCCAACAAAATATCTCAAATCTATGTCAGCTGCTCAGCTGAGCACAGGATTTCCACTTGGCTGCTTGTGCCCAGCTGAGTGGTGGTTTGGGCTGGTGGAGAGTTACCTGGGCAGGAGCCCCACTCAGGCAGAAACTACTGCTGGTAGGGATCTCCTGGCTGCTACAGAGCTGCTCCTTCCCAAAGGATGGCACTCTGCCAGGAAGTCTGCCTTAAGAACTGATCTCCACCAAGCAATATTCCCTTCCCCAGCTGGAATGTTTTCTTTGGGGCAGGGAAGTTAACAGGAAAGACCCGAGTGTGCTGCTTCCTGACTTTCTGCCAGCTGATCAGGGAGTGAGTTTTACTAGAATTCTTTCTCAGAATCAACAATATCTTTCTTTAACTTAAGCAGGTTGCTTTTGTTTCTGAAGAGCAAGGTCAGTGTGGGGTAGCTTGATCTCCACGTGTTCCATTCCTGGGAGCTGGAGAAACTCAAATCTCTAATTAGCTGTTGGAAAGAAGTCAGGCTTCTGAGCTGCAATGAAAGTGCTGTCTGGGACGTGGAAATAGCCAAAATCAGCAGCAGTGCCTGGGGATTGGGAAGCTTGGGGTGCTGTCAAAGGTGGTAAGTTCTCTTCTTTCTTGGCTAATTTTGTGGTTGATATAAAGGTGCTGGTGCTCTGCCCATGCCCTTGAGAAGGTGTGCATAAAGAAGGGTTGAATGCTTGGGCTGCTGCTCTGCAGCTCCAGACCTCCTGGGGGGATAATTGTTCTCTGAGTTGGACGTCTTCTTGTAGAGAACACAGGCTGGGGGAGCTGGGGGTGCTCACCTGGAGAGGAGAAGCTCCAGGGAGAGCTCAGAGCCCCTTGCAGGGCCTGAAGGGGCTCCAGGAGAGCTGGAGAGGGACTGGGGACAAGGGATGGAGGGACAGGACCCAGGGAATGGCTTCCATTGCCAGAGGGCGGGGCTGGATGGGATATTGGGAAGGAATTTCTCCCTGTGAGGGTGGGCAGGCCCTGGCACAGGGTGCCCAGAAAAGCAAGTTGTTCTGTTATTCCTCAGTGTTTCAAAAAATCCTGTCTCAAAATACCACGTCCCCAAACACAGCAGGTAGCAGACTAAATGATTTATCTGCTTAATTTGTGATCTCCCCTTGCACTGCAGCATTTGGAGAGCAAGTGACTTTGTTCTTGCTGTGAATTTTTCTTTCCACTGACCAGCCCCTTTCTCTGATAGAAAGGCCCAGGCTCTTGCTGTAAACCCTGGTGCTCTTGGGGCATTTCCTCCTTTTAGAGCAGAGCCCCTGCTCCCTGTTCAGTTGTGGTGGGAAAACAGAGCTTTGGGGAGATTCCTGCCATCCTCACTCTGCTTAGCTCCTCTAGAAGCACTCCCAGATTTCACTTTGCTTAGCTTTCCTAACCTCCCAGGAGTTTATATTTGGGGTCCATCTGTCAGCTTGGCCTCACATGACAATTTTGTATGGGCTTTTCTTTTCACTTCCTTCACGGGGATGTGAGTTCTTTACATTTATTTTCAAACTTAACGCCAATGTTTAATTCTTTTGCTGTCTCACTACCCACAGAGCTGCAGATATTTTTATTTACTTGTGACCTGTAATCCACTGTTGAGCATCAAAGTCCACGTTGAGGGCTTCCTGTAGGTAGGACAGGATTACAAACAGCAGAAGGCACAGCACCAGCCCATTAACTATTAATTATGGTATTTCTGTGTAAAATACTTGCTTTAGGGTTTGCTGCTTCAGTAGCTCTGGGAGAAGGCTGTTACTGAGGTGGCTGGGTTACGTTCTGCACATCTGACAATGTGATTTTTCATGCTGCAGACTGAGCTGAAGGAATGCATCACTGCAGCCTTACTTAAGGCAACTGGAAAACCCAGCCCTGCTCACTCTCTTGCTTTGATACCAAGGAAAAATATCCTGTTTCCCTTCATAAAAGTAGTGTGGGCAATAATTTATACTTTGGAAAACTTCGCTTCCCTTTATGTGCTAGTTTTTCTTAACCCAGTAAACACAATGAAAAAAAACCAAACCAACCAACTAAAAACTCCCAAAACAAAAAAAACCCAACCCCTCAAGCCCACCAAAAATCTCAGATTCTGGTGGCTTTTCACAGCTTGTGCTTTATTTTACATCAATCAACCAAACGTGGCAAAACAGCCACTGACATCCTTTTGTCCTTCCTCACCCAACAAAATATTCCGTGGTGGTTGCACAGTTTGAGTGTGTGCTAAATATAGCCCGGGGAGTGCTGAAGGAAGAAATCAGGTGTCTGCCTTGGACACCTCTCCCTGCTCCCAATTTTCCAGGAGCATTCCTTCTCCCAGCCCCCTGCACTCCCTGCTGGTGCCACCCCTGTGCTGCCTGAGGAAGCTCATTCAGACTGGGGTGGCCAAGGCGAGGTTGAAAAATGAGCTTTAAGTGTTGGGACTGCCTCTCACCGTGAGCCTGGAAGCACCCTCACTGTAGTTCTGGCTGTTTCTGGCTGTGCAGGAGGGAAAGGTCTCATTTCTCTGCTGCCTTTTTGTGCTGGGACACGGAGCCTGCCTGGATCAGGGGCTGGAGGTGTGGGGATGCCCCAGCTGCTCCTTTTCCCCTCATGAAAATGGACTTTTAGAGCTTTGCAAACAAGAATGATATGGCACAACTTCTGAGCTGAGGCAGTGAAAATGAGCTACAGTGAGATTTTACGTTGACGTTCGTGTTTTTATTAAAAAAAAAATATACATTTTAATGTAATATCTACAGTGTATTTGACTAATTGGACCTTGGGTTTTTCAGGAATTATCCAAATACAGTTTTACCTTAGAAAGCCTTTAACAGCCTTCCTGCACAGCAGCCACATTCTATTTATCAACTGGATTTTCTTCTGCTTTTAGGTATTTAAATACTTCAAGTTGAAGATGTTGGGTTTTTTTTCCTTTGAGAACACTTTACAACTGATATTTACAGCGATTTCAGGTACACTGGCAGCTCTGTGTTCTTACAATTGTGTTTTCTTGATGCTTCTTTTATTTTGGTAATACTTTGAAACCTGCAAGTGGACAGACTCCCTTGAGTGGAGCTACCTGCACTTGTGGGTAGGGGCTGGTGCAATTCAGAAGTTTTTTGCTACTATACAACACGTAAAGCACACAATGAACTGAAAGGAAATTCACAGCTGGCTTATTCTGAGAAAAATCTTAGCACTGCAGTAGAAAAGGGCAGAGCACAAAGTTTGCTGTTACTTGGACTTCATGACTTTAAAAAAGAATTTAAAAACCCCCACCTCCCAACAAAGCAAAATGAGTTGCTGTCTGATCTCTTGTTTATAATTAAGTAAATGGATCAACCTGCAGCACTAAGAAGCGTGGCAGGTTTAGCCAGGGCTCTCAGTGGCCAGTGCTGCTGACAAAGCATCAGGATATTCATCGAATTGCTGAGTCTGTATTTCCTTTGTTGCTCGAGCTGCCAGTAGAATTCCTGAGTAGCCACGAGTGGCTTGTTTGACTCGCAGCTCCCTGTGCATCCTCCCCAGTGTTACAGGAGTCCTGGAGATGCAAGGATCAGTCCTGATCCACGGGAGAGTAGCTGGGAGGGTCTGTGCCACCCTTCTGGGGGAGTTCTGCCATTCACATCTCGAGAGCGTTGCTGAAACTCGAGCTGCATGGAGTGGGCGTAGAGAACCTGCTTACAGCACCAGTGCTGTGTGCTGGAACCATCTGGTCTTGGGTGCTTGGCATCAATGAAAGGCTTGTTCTCTGTGTAAGAAAGGGAAGAAAAGCCTTCCAGAACAGCCAGCCTGGAAAGCACAGGACTTCCCCCTCTTTCCTCTCCTCCCTCCAGAGAGGGCATTCAGAGGGCCCAACCGTAAATGCCACGTGAAATGCAATTAAAAGGAGTCTGTGACTAAATGTCTCATCTTGCTTGGAACACATTCTCTGGTATTTTTAATCCCAAGTCAGAAACTACTGCTGCATTGCTGCCACCAGTGCTGGAATGTATGTTCTGAGGAGAGGATCAGGAGTGGGCTCCAGGCTTTGTTTTACATCTGGTTCTGTGTCCACCCCAGTGAAAGATGAGGCTGCTGGGAAACTTGCTCACTTTGAGAGCTGGTGATGCCTTAAGTCTTAGCTGTCGTGTTTTCCAGGTTCTGCACTGCACTGGTTTATAACTCTGAACTTCACACAAAGTGTCAGCAAGCTCTCCTCCCAGCTCAGGCACACAGAGCAATCCTTTGCCAGCCCCAGGACCAAGGACCCTGCTGCAGCTCAGGCCCAAAAAGTGCAAACAGAGAATTGAGGGGCGCAATCTGGGAGGGCGGGACTGCACAACCAACAGCTGGAATTGGACAATAACCCCAGTATGGAAATGGACCACAACTTATAAAAGTGTTAAAATCTTTGAGGAGAGTTGACCAGGAGTCCATCCTGGGTGTGGCCATGGCCAGGCTCTTGTACTGCCCAGGGTGTCTCCTTTTAATAAATCCCCACTTTATGCCTTTAACTCTGTCCAGCCCCTGTTCCAGGCAGCCTATCAGCATCAGTGGGGTGCAGCTCTGCCTTCAGCTGAGGTTGGCTCTAAATGTCAATAATTAACCAAGGCTGTTGCTCTTGTTTTCGTTGCCATTCCCCCCCTCAAACACCTGGAGCTCACGAGCAGGTGTTCTCGTTATTTCTGCCTGTTAGGAAGGGATCACCTTTCTGTCTTGGAATTTTGGGCTTGTTTTATAGACTCTGTTGCTGATACAAGCCCTGGGCCAAATAACATCTGTTTGCCCAAACAAATAAAGTGAGGACACTTTGTTCTAATTCTTAATTTCTTCTGATTCTGTTAGGTGTGAACTTGGTTTTCAAAGGTTACCCTCAGCTCACGTTCCTTGGGTCATCTTTCCCTGATCTTTTTGAGATTGTCTTGCATTGATGGCCCTTCTCTTCCTCCTTCTCTTCCTCCTTCTCTTCCTCCTTCTCTTCCTCCTTCTCTTCCTCCTTCTCTTCCTCCTTCTCTTCCTCCTTCTCTTCGTATTATAAAAACCACGTAGAGTAAATCAAGAGAATAAATATGATATAAATATAGTAGCTTTTATTTGTAGATGTTGACTTAGCTTTATTTGGAAGAGATTACACTTCTCTTACCCCAGCACATTTGAAATACAGTGTTGATATTGAACTAATGATTCTTTTCTTATCTTGTGTGTGTTCTGGTAGATTATGAACTGCTTTTATGTGCCTTTTTATAGACCCTCCTCCTGTTTCCAGATTGTGTGTTTCAGGGCCGTGAAGTGTAACCTGACGTGGTAAATCAGCTTAGCTGTGGTCTGGCTTGCACAACACAGGATGAGGATGGATTTCAAATTTAATAATGCTGAATGACATCGAGTCCTAGCAAGCTCCTGACTGTCACTCCTTGCAAATGGCTTTATTGGGCTTGTAATTGGTGCTTGAGGTAATTAGTGCACACTGCAGGGTGTTATCTAAATTCTCGGGGTTGATCAGCAGGCTGAGTGTCAGCACTGTGGAGGCAGATCTTGGTTCAGAAGCATGAAAAGGACATTTTGGAGCCTGGCAGTAATGGGTTCTTCATACAAACCTGCACAGTTTGGCTTGGAATTTTAGGAGTAGTGTCATGATTGACTTTTCTGTCACTTACAAGAGCTGCAGATGGGAAGTGGGGAGCTGTTTTTTAATAACAGAGCATCTCCTTGATGTAGGAGAATGTGTATCTGTGCTGGAATCTCACAGCAGACCTTTGCAAATAACCCAGTATGAACACTTGCCTAGGAAATGTGTTTAGGAACCCACTTTGTCCTGAAATTGGGATGGTGTTTGAATAATTTAATACACTCTGAAATGGAAAACTGAGGCTGCCCTGCTCTGCTGGAGGGGCTTTTCTGGGGAGTAAAATGCTCAAAAGATGGGGCTGACCTCACAACTCTTCTGTATTTCTTTTAGGGCTGCAAAGACAACTGCTTAGGGCTTTAAAGGAGCTGGGGCTTATGAATTGCAGGCTGTAAGTTCAAGTGTGGCTTGTTAGGAATAAATGCTCCCGTGCAGTTCCTTTAACAGTTTGATTCTAAGTGTTCAGTTTCTGTCTTGCCAAATTCGTTTGAAGCTCAGCATCAGGCAGGGCTAAGCTTTAAACTGAAATGTTCAGAAACGTTTAAACTGCACTCAGGTAGTTAATGAAGTCAGTGGGACTACTGGGAGCACTGCATTTAAGGGTTCTGCTGAATTGGGATGTGTATTTTCCAGGGATAACCAAGAAATGCTGGCACTGCCCCTGTTCATCTGCCTGAGGGCTCTGCACCATTATTTTCCTTCCCATGCAGAGCGTTCAGCCGACAAGAAGCATGCTGGTGCACTCTAGAACTGAAGGAGAAAAGATAATAAACCAATTGTAGAGAGCTCCAAATCTCTGCATTCTGTTCCAAATGCATCTCTCCAGCCTCTGGCTGAATCTTCCGTGGAGGGAAGCCAGGCTGTGGCCAGGAGGGAGCCAGGGCCAGCTGTCAGGAGGAGAAGCTGGCAGCTGGGGAAGTGTTTTAAAATAATTGCGTGAGGAGGGTGCAGGAAAAGCTCTCATGACTTCCCTCTCCATAGCTGTCATTTCAGTACATCATGGAATTAATGCAGTAAGATATATTCACACTATGGTGGTAGGAAGCTGGGGAGTTCAGTCACCTTCCAAATCACAAGTTAAGGACTGGGGGAAAAGAGGGTGAAGATTGTTAGGCAGCGGAAATGGGAATGTTTGTCAAATCTCACAATATTGAATATTTGAACTTCCACGTGCCGCAGTCGTGGTTTGGAGTCCCAGCCCTATTGAGAGGATATTTTCAGGCTGTGTTTTTGATACATTTTCCTGTGGCACACACTAGATTTTCATGCTTCTCTGGGGGAAAATGTTTGGCTTGCAGTGAAGTGCCAGAAGTGAGAGACTGGCCCGAGTTTTTATTTGTGAAGGAGAATATTTTGCTGAAGTCTTTGCCAAAACCCTGCCACGTTCAGGGCAGGAGTGTGAGGACAGGGGCTCAGTTTAATCAATTTCTAGGGAAGCTACTGATTTCCTCACTGCAAAGCTCAGGTTTAACAGATAGGGCTCTTAAATTTCAGCACAATTGATCTGTTCTGCAGAAGCACTGGGGTTAGTGCAGTTTTAAAAATCAGTAAATCCTCACCAGCAGCACAAGCAACAGCAGAATTACAGCTGAAATACAAATAACTCCTTAATGGGACAGCATTGAATTCTCATTTTTTATTTGCTGAGATAGACTTCTATGAAGTAGTCAGCTTAATAAAGTGAGTTCATCTGTTCTGTAACAGATGCCAATGTTCAGCTTGTGGCACCTTTTTGTCACCTCTCTTCCCTGCACAGCCCTGTGCCCCACCCCAGGGTATAAATCTCACTCAGCAGGATTTGGAGCAGCCCTGGAATGCCCTGGCTCAGGTGATCTCCAAGCAGTTTATGACCTAAGCATTATCCAGGCTGCAGCAGTGGACGTGCTCAGGGCTCCCGGGGGCAGGGACTCGATGGGCTCTTGTGTTATGTCATGGTGACCCATTTCTGCCATCCCTCCGCTCGCCAGCAGCTCCCCGGGCACCCGTGTAAAGTTATTTAAATACCACCATTTGCAACCCGTGCAAAGCTCTTTCGTGGATGCTCTGCATCAGGTGAGAATAATTACATTGCTGCAACTGTGGTTCAAGTGGAACCAGGGCAGTTTAAATTGAGCTGGACCTTGTTAAGAGCCAACTTTCTGTGGCACTTCGGGCACTCCTGTTGTAATTGCACCTTGAAGGGGACGTGTGCCCCTCTCAGCTGTTAGCCACCTGTCACAGGGCTGTGTCCAAATGAGGTGTGACTGATCCCATTTGCCCGGGCTGTGGCTGGGGGCGGCTGCCTTGGCTGCCCCAAGGAGCTCCCCTGTGGCTGTACCTGTGCGTGCCCAACGTGAGGGCTGAGCCAGGGCAGGGCTTTGGCCGTGCTTAAGCTGTGCTGGATGAGCAGCAACGGAGCCTTGGAAGCGTGGGAGGGTGGGCTAGAAATCTTCCAACAGCTGGTAGCAAATCTACCTTCTTTTCCCAAAAACTTAAGGGTTATACTTTATTTTAATTTTTTTTTTTGGTGGCAGCGGGAGTTTAAGGAAAGGGAAGACAGGGAAACCTAAAAGCAATCTTGGGAAACTGTCAGAGGCTTTGCTGCATTAAATCAGACTCTTATTTCTAAGTTTGTAGATGAACTTCTCAGCTGTCCTCAGGAAAACAACAGCTTTGGGTGTCTTTGTGGTTGTAGCCTGTCTGAAGTTAAAGATGAGCTAGGGAGGACATGGAACTGGCAGTGCTGGGTTCATGGCTGGGCTCAATGATCTCAGAGGGCTTTTCCAACCTTAATGATTCCACAATTCTTTTTTCTCCCCACCTCACTTATTAAAAACAAAAAGAAAACATAACCCAAACAATCTCTCAGTACAAAGGTCTGTTTAATCTTTAAACCCATGCATAAATTGTTTTTCTTTGTAAGCAATCCCAGCCCAGATTAGCAGGGCTGTTTCCCTGCTTTGTTCCTCCACCTGTTCCACAGGACACACTGGTATTCCCGAGCAAAACTACTGCCACAACATGGATTCTGAGGGTGATGGAGGGAAGAAAAAATTATTTTTGTCTTACAAAGGACTGTGATTTTTTTCTATACCCTTGTATAATTATAGCTGAAGTTCTTGTATAAAGTGGGATTTGATTTTTAAGCTGAAAATTGGATGCATTTGGAAACAATTTAAATTTCTCTAATATAATCCAATTTTATTTACGCAGGTATAGTTTAAATGGCACTTGGAGTAACAGTAAGTGCTGTAACTTCTTTGATTCCTTGTAGTAGGAAAAAATTATCTCACTGAGGTATTGTCTAAGAACAAGTGGAAAAGATTTGGGTCCAGGATGTGCTTTTAGATCCCTTCCAGCCATGGTCTTGTGAGGAAGTCCCTCAGGTGAAGGCTTTCCTCACCTAGGTAGGACCCCATCACCATGAGAACAAAGTGCCATTGGAATGTCCTTCTGGAAGGAAGAGACACTTTGTGGAATTCTGCTTCTGCCTCAGCATGTGGGAGAAACACCTCGAGTTGTTTTTGAATAAATGCCTGGGAGGCAGGAGATGTAGGGAAAGGAATTGGGAAGGACGTTTAAGGTGAGAGATGAGGTATGCTTAGAATCCACTGGTTCTGTGGCTCACTTGTATCCCTCTGCAGTGAGTTTGGTGCCTTGGCTCAGAGGGTTTGGGAGCTGTCTGTGCTGGGTGAGGGCTCTGGGCGTTGTGGTTTCCTGAACCCTCGCCCTAGGCAGAGCAGGAAAAGCTTGGCTCAGAGCAGCTCCTGCGTGGGAGCGTTTCCTGCAGGACAGGCTGGGGCTCACGGGCCTGCCACGAGGGACCCTTCCCTCCCCAGGGTCCCGCCGTGGCTCTGCTTCAGCAGGGAAACAGGAGTTACACTGACAGATGGCGCTGAGGCTGACCCCAGCCACGCAAGCCAGCCTGTGTTTGGGTGGAACCAGAGTCTGGGCCACTCTCAGGAAAAGCAGGTGAAATCCTCTACCCCAGTCTTGGTGCTGGGGGGCTGAGGGAGCCCCAGTGTGCACCCTGAATTCAGCTCTTGCACAGCACTTGGAAGGGCATCAGCTGCTCAGTCCCTGCTCGCTCTTCATTCTGGTGCTGCTTTGAGTCCAGCTGTGGGAGGGCAGCGCTGGTGCCTCTTCAGCAGCTGGACCTGCAACTGCAGCTTTAGGTCAATTTTGTTGGATTTCCAAGCCAAGACCCCAAGCATGGATGTGTTTTTCATGCCTGAGTGTGTTCAGCTGTGATGCCCCAGATGGGTAAAGGCAGTACCCAGTGATGGAGGGTCTGGAGTGAAACTCAGAGTTCCATCCCTTCTCCTGCAGCAGCATCCCCACAGGCTCTGTGTCTTCTCCTGAAGTAGGAAGTGAAATGTATGCAGGGCTATGGTTATGAAACTCATGGAAAGCCATGACACACACATGTTCAGCACAAAAAGGGGGATGTGAGACCCTGGTCTGACTTCAGACAGTGCCTTAGTGTTCACCTTCCCTCTCCCTCACGCCTTTCCTCTCGTGCTCCTGGGGTGATGTCTTGGTTTGAAAAGTCAGGAGCCTCCCTTGAA